>JASVER010000146.1:1176770-1313969 GCA_030449065.1 Oceanodroma leucorhoa
GCTGTAATCTGGAATATGCATTCTCCAAAAGCCCACCACGCCCAAAAAGGCTTGTGTTTCCTTTTTGCTGGTTGGTGGAGACATGGCTGTAATCTTGTTGATCACATCCATTGGGATCTGACGACGTCCATCTTGCCATTTTATTCCTAAAAACTGGATCTCCTGTGCAGGCCCTTTGAATATACTTTGTTTTATAGCAAAACCGGCCTTCAGCAAGATTTGGATTATTCGCTCCCTTTTCTCAAAAACCTCTTCTGGTGTTGCCCCATACGATGATGTCATCAATGTACTGCAGGTGTTCTGGGGCCTCACCCTGTTCCAGTGCGGTGTGGATCAGTCCATGGCAAATGGTGGGGCTGTGTTTCCACCCCTGGGGCAGTCGATTCCAGGTGTACTGGACGCCCCTCCAAGTGAAAGCAAACTGTGGCCTGCACTCTGCCGCCAAAGGGATCGAGAAGAACRCACTGGCGATATCAATTGTGGCGTACCACTTGGCTGCCTTTGACTCCAGTTCGTATTGAAGTTCTAACATGTCCGGCACGGCAGCACTCAACGGTGGTGTGACTTCGTTCAGGCCATGATAGTCCACTGTTAGCCTCCACTCTCCATTAGGCTTTTGCACTGGCCATATGGGACTGTTAAAGGGTGAGTGAGTCTTGCTGATCACTCCTTGGCTCTCCAGTTGACGAATCAGCTTATGGATGGGAAGCAGGGAGTCTCCGTTGGTACGATATTGCCGCCGGTGCACTGTTGTGGTAGCGATCGGCACCCGTTGTTCTTCAACCCTCAGCAACCCCATAGCAGAAGGGTCCTCTGAGAGACCAGGCAAGGGGGACAGCTGTTTAATTTCTTCCGTCTCCAAGGCAGCTATACCAAAAGCCCACCAGTACCCCTTTGGGTCTTTGAAATACCCTCTCCTGAGGTAGTCTATGCCAAGGRTGCACRGAGCCTCTGGRCCAGTCACRATGGGGTGCTTTTGCCACTCATTCCCACCTAGGCTCACTTCAGCCTCCAATACAGTCAGCTCTTGGGATCCCCCTGTCACTCCAGAAATACAAATGGGTTCTGCCCCTTTAAAGCTTGATGGCATCAGGGTACACTAATGCCTAGGGTACTTCGTACAGGCCCGTAGGGAAGAGGAGAGACTTTCTTCGTATTGYCGGAGTTGGCCAGCCAGTTCATCCACCGTTTGTTCCTCTCCATCCTTCCAGGTCATTACTGCCAATGAGTTGGCATGCGACGCTGGTGCGCTCYGTACAAACTTCCTCCACATGGGTCGCGTGCATCTGACTTCATCTGGATCTTTGGATAACTGCTCGTTATTCAGGTCACCATAGATCACTTCCAGCACGGCTAATTCCCTCAGGTGCTGGATACCTCTCTCAATGGTGGTCCACTTGCCTGGGTGACATACAACATCTTCCTTGAAGGGACACCTTTCCTTCACACCTGACAGGAGTCGCCTCCAGAGGCTGAGGACTTGTGCCCCTTGTCCAATTGCCTTGTCAATGCCCCCTTCCCTAGAAAGGGATCCCAGCTGCTTGGCTTCCCTSCCCTCTAATTCCAGGCTGCTGGCCCCGTTATCCCAGCACCGGAGCAGCCAGGCGACAATGTGCTCGCCTGGGCGGCAGCTGAAATCTTTCCGCACATCTCGGAGCTTCCCCAGAGACAGGGATCAGGTGGTCACCGCCTCATGTATGGGCTCTGCCTCCTCCTCCTCCTGCTCTGGTTCATCTTCATCCCTCACTACACGGGCTGATTTTCTTGTGCATTTTCTCTTTTGAATAGGGGCGACTGACACCGGCGCGGGCGGGTTCTCTGTCACAGGGGGCGGGGGAGCCGCCGTGCCTGCCGCGGGGTGTGGGGGGGCTGCAGGACCGGTTGTTCTGTCATCTGATCCAGAGACCTTCCCCTCCCCCTGAGGGTTCTGAACAGTGTCAGACAGGGCTCGGTAGGCATGGGCCAGACCCCAGCACATGGCAGTGATTTGTGTCTCCCTGGAACTGCCAGGGTGACAGCACACTTTTTCSAAATATTCCACTAATTTTCCAGGATTTTGCACTTGTTCAGGGGTGAAGTTCCAAAACACTGGGGATGCCCACYGCCCTAGGCATTTGCCCATGCTCTCCCACTCACCCTGCCACTCATAACTATCCAGCCTCGGGGCMGATCTCTGGATGATGTTCTTAAATTGTGTCTTAACCTTGCACAAAACCGAAACGATATTCCCCAGCAATAGCAACAGATGTATCTTAACTACCCAGGGGTGCTCAAGGTACTGACAAGTGATTTTAACAAAGGAGACAACATCATAGAGGAAGGTAGTGAGGATGCCATTCTCTATCCCCCCCATAAAAAACCTCTCAGAAGAAGAGGTATAATTGCCAATTGCCTCCATGAAGTGGTACCCGAAATACAATAACGGCTTCATTATGAATCCCAAATACCACATACCCCCTAATGTCAGTATTTTAATAACAAATCTCCCAGGTACGACATCACTAATTATTGCAGAGCACAGCAGACTACAAAACCCAAACCCAATCTTTAGCATGTACAGTAACAAGAGCATGATGCAGACCAAACAAATCAATATCGCAAGCAGATGAATCAGTATTGTGACYGGCAGCTATCAACAGTCAGAAATTCCTTAATACACTCTAGTTGTTAATCTGCTGTTATGTCAACCCTTCGTGCCGCAAGTTGGGTGCCAAAAAGGACTGTCATGGTTTAACCCCAGCCAGCAACTAAACACCAMGCAGCCGCTCGCTCACCCCCCCACTCYGGTAGGATGGGGGAGAGAATCGGGAGGGCACACGGAGGAAAACCCGCGGGTTGAGATAAAAACAGTTTAATAATGGAAAATAAAACAAAGTAGAACAGTGAAAATAACAATGATAACAGCAATAACAGAACATACAAAACAGGCGATACACAACGCAACTGCTCACCCCCACGTGTTCCGAACGAATTGCCTGAACCGCGCTTCCCCCCGAAGGAACCGCCCCCGGTTTTTAAGCTGGGCATGATGTCACATGGTATAGAATACCCCATTGGCCATCTGGGTCAACCGCCCCGGCTATGCTCCCCCCAGCTCCCCCTGCACCTCGAAGGGCGGGGGAGGCTGTCGGTGCAAGCACCGCCCAGCAACAACCAAAGCATCAATGGGCCATCAACATTCCTTTCATTACCAAACCCCAAACACAGCACCCCCTCCAGCTACTGGGAAGAGAGTTAACTCTGTCCCAGCCGGAACCAGAACACCATTTGACAGCAGCAATTCCCTTCCAGTATCAAGATCTAGTCCATGCATAAAATGTTTCAGTTTCTCAGTGGATTTTAAGTCTTTGGTCTCCCTTCCATGGAGAGCATGCACTATATGCTGTGCAATGCCAGTGGGTGTTAATTTCCCCTGGCCACACCATCTGCCTTATCCTGTTGTTTGACTGCTTCTTTGTCCTCTTTATTATGTCTACAGCAGTGTTCCCAGCTCTTAAGGTTATAATTCTTCAATAACCAGAAGCTGACCGCCAGTGAGATGCTTACAGTCTTGTGGCCTCCGTTTTCAGCCTGTGCACATATTTTCAATGTCTCAGGTATTATCCCACACTTAAACTCCACATCATAACAAAAGACACCTGGTACCAAGCTTCAGTTTGCACTGCAAATTCGCACAAGCTGTTAACAAGCCCAACAGCCCACCAGTTCTGTGGCCTTGCAGGGCAAGTATTAGGTTTCTTACTAGCAATGGCAGTATGATTTTTAGTGGGCCACCCAGACAACAGTCACAGGCAGTATACCTCCTTGTGGTGACAGCAAGAATTTGTTTTCTGTAGATTTTCTCTATTTCAGCACAGCATCTGAACTTAAGAGTCTACCCACGTTCTGACTAGCCAAAATTACCAATATTTTTCCCTTTTGCTCTGTGCAACTTTCTTTTACAAGTTTGAAAGCAAGCATGTGTATTTTGAATGAGTCTAGACATGCTAGCAGTTCAGTAAATTGGATGGATTTATCCTGTCATCAGGTCTTGTAGAGTTTAAATGACTGTTTAAATGACTTCCACGGGGAAGGAGGGGGAGACTGAGGCTGGATTTGGAGGGGGTGGCTGGGATGGTGTGACTGACAACCAGTGAGTAACGGTGACAGAGGTGGGAAGGGTTTCAGAAGGGAAAAGATACAAGGAGAAACTAGGGAATAGTGGGAGAATAAAGAGTGGCACTGGCTGATACTGGGTCAGTGGGCTGGMGAGAATGGGGTGACGCCCAAGAGCTGAGAAGCCCAAGAAGCTGGACTGAAAGGTGTGGGACAGGGGAACTTGAAGGAGAGTGGTTTCTGAGCAATGCTGCTGGAAACAGCAGGTGAGGGGACTGAGTCATGAAACTCAAAGAGACTTTCCCTAGTGGGGTGAGTAAGATGAGACAAATGGGACTAGGAATAAGGAGTCTGCATGAGAAAAAGGCAGGAGACAGACAGTGAAGGATACAGAACAGATGATGTTAAAAATCTTTTCYCTAAAAAGTCACAGGTGAAGGGCTGTGATCCATTAGAACACATTCAAAATTGGTAAAGGTCTTGAATTTAAGCAGAGGCCTGCCATCAGCATATTTTCTCCCTCCTTCAGACAACTATTTCCTCTCCTTCAGTTATTTCCTGTGCTGAAGGAGCAGAAATCTGTATGTTCCAACCCTGTGTGTATCACTGGGACACACTGCTTTTTGATTTGACAATGCACATAATTAGGGCTATGACACAAAGCACGTGTTTAGGGCTATAAAAACCTCCGAAGGTAAGGGCTGCTAGTTTTAAGATTGTTTTCCAGTCATCATCTTTGTCTCTTTTAACACACTTACACAACAGTCAGCAAAATATTCCCTGCAAAAGGAATCTTGCCCCAGGCTGTACTAAGTGTAGTGGAGGTGACTGTCCTAAAGTCTGTATATTCTGTGGTTTAGAAGATAGCAGGCTGACAGTGATCAAAGCTTTAGGAAAGAGAAAAGCTGGTCCCTAAATTGAGTCAGTTCTCATTTGCCCTGTATTTGCTGCTGAGTTGCTGAGTGATACTGAGCAAATCACTAAAACAAGCTTTTCACATCTAACTGCGAGTTTGAATTATTTATCTTATGGCTGGCTTATTCAAGGCATTATGATTTAGTTTACGGAAGTGTTGAATTCTTGCAGCTACAAATCAGTAGGAGAAGTGTGCTGAACCATCACAATGTCTATAAAACACCTGGTCTTTGGCATCTCTAAATTGGCATTGGGAATAAACAGACACTGTCCACTCTAATCTTGTTGTACTTCAGTTGTACTCTGTGGGGGCAGAGGAGGGAGGAGTGTACTCTGTAAATTGAGGGCAGAGAGGGGGAGGAATAATTTTCTCTCACCTTGCTGAGAGGTGTGTAAAAGTAAATTATTACTTTAAAAAGCTTCCACACTCTTGTAAAAGGCACAAGGGAGAACCATAGGACAGAAATGAATAAATCTGTTGTCAGAGTGGCAGTTGGAAAGTATGTGGTGCAGAAAGCCTGGGGTGACACAAAAAACAGTGAGAATAAACAGAATACTTAGTGTCAGGGTCCGTGGGCCCAGTAGTCCCAAGTCAGCTTAGCCCGGGGCTGTCAGTCCTGCCTCAGTGGTGCCGTAGGAGTGCCAGTCTACACCTCAGCCTCCTGGCCTGCCTGGCTGACATCACAACTTGACCTCAGACCTGCCTCATCACTGCAGTCTGCGGGCTGAGGTCATAGCTGAACCCATTCCCAGCTGGTTTGTAGATTTTAGTCACAAGTGCTCACCGATTTGCATTCAGTCCCATTGTGAGACGCACATCTTGAATCTGGATCCAGTTCTTTGTCTCCAACAGATCAGAGGGCACAATGAACAACTACTTCAGGACCTGATATACAGTTCAGGCTTCCAGCACCTTGGAAAGGAATCCTTGTGCACCATTGCTCTTGGAGGTGAAGGTCAATTGGGCCTGCTCTTTATGGACAGATGGTGTTAAATACCTCTATGGAATGGGCATGGAGGGGAGAGCCTGAGATCATACCGCCTACCTCAGAAAAGCACCTGGCATTCTTGAGCCAGCTGAAATGCATATGATGGCTGGCAGAGATGAGATAGGCTGAGAAGCTTAAACTAGCCATATTCCTGTCCACCACTCAAAGATACTTGTCAGTGTTGCAAGGCAGTACAAAGTAGCATTCTAGCAGATGTCACTCCCTTGGCCTGCATCTTTAGAGTGCGGTTTGGATTCCTCTTATGTGGCCTTTCAAAATCCTAATATTCCCTGGGAAAGGTAATACTTAGGTAGATAACTTGGCAAACAGAAGACAGGATGTATTTCCTGCTAGCAGTTACCTAATGAATTTACTTCTTTGGGAGGCCAGCATGCACAGTCCCTGCCAACGCTGTGCCAGATCCTGCTCTTGTCAGTGTTCAACCTGTGCTCCCAACTGTGGGGCAGTACTGATTTTCTCTGACACACTATATATAGTTGTTATACTCCAGACTGTTGAGAAAGGAGATTCATGAGARAAGAGCCTCATTTTATATTTCTTCTACCTCTTATTTGACCTGTTCTGTGTTCTCAAGCTAGAACTTTACAGATAGACCCTAGCTGTTTTCCCCTCAACATAGAATCATAGAATCATTAAGGTTGGAAAAGACCTCTAAGATCATCAAGTCCAACCATCAACCCAGCACCCATGTCCACTAAACCATGTCCTGAAGCACCACATCCACACGTTTTTTGTATGACTCCAGTGTTGGTGACTCCACCACTTCCCTGGGCAGYCTGTTCCAATGCTTGACTACCCTTTTGGTGAAGAAATTTTTCCTAATATCCAATCTAAACCTCCCCTGGCACAACTTGAGGCCATTTCCTCTCGTTCTATCGCTTGTTACTTGAGAGAAGAGACCGGCACCCGCCTCGCTACAGCCTCCTTTCAGATAGTTGTAGAGAGCGATAAGGTCTCCCCTCAGCCTCCTCTTCTCCAGACTAAACCCCAGCTCCCTCAGCCGCTCCTCATAAGACTTGTTCAATACACTTCAATACCTGTAGTGTACTGTGTTCTAGCAGCTGTGTTTTATGACACCATGCATCTCACCACAACAACGGGTGTCTGAAAACTCATACTATCATCTCTGCCTTGGACTTGCAAGACTAAATGTGGGAAGATGCAGTTCACAGAAAAGAAACAACGTATCAAATAATACGGAGGAACTGCTGAAAGTGGCAATGTAGTTCAAGTGTGACTGTGTGAAAGCTCACAGCTCTGTTTTTATCCTCAGGTCCCTTGTGGAGAAAAGTTGCCTGTTCTACTTGCTCATAGCCTACATTTGTGAGCTTAAAGAGGTGGTGAACAGTGCCTATGCAGGGACTTGTGCGTACTTCAGAACTCATGCTCAGCCCCTGTCAGATACATGGCAGGCTCTTCAAGGAGGACGACCTCCATGTACAGAATGAGAACCAGGTTTTCCTGGCCCTGATCTAGTAAGTGAAATTCAGGAAAGATAAACATATTCCAAAAATATTTTTGCCTATATCCACTTACCTGGGTGTCTCAGCCAACGCAATGGTGGTTACCAGCCATGACATGCTGATGCTCAACAGTCATTCTGGCCCTCTGGCTCAGATGGAAATGATTTTGAGTGACAGGAAGCAAGAACGTGCTCGAAGACTGCTTTCTTTTCCAGAGAAAGGGGTCATTAATTGACTCTGTAATGATTTTAGGAGGCCAGAAAGAGGATGTAAGATTTAATGATGAGGGGTTTGCTTATACTTTTGAGCTTACGAGTTTTGCACGCATGTGGCTGAAACTGACGGAGATGGCATGTAAAGCAGCTCCTAGTGCAACRTATTAGCGGTTAGTGTCACTGGAGGAATAACAGATCAGATCACTACCTCAAAGACACCTCAGAGACGTGACATAGAAAACAATTCCTGGACTGAGGTAGTGCCTATAGGTTTGGTCTTCCACATCACGGTGACCTGTGGAGGAGTAGTGTACTCCCTTGGGGATTGTCCTGATAGAAGGAAATAGGTCTCTAACTCTTGCAAGTATGGTGATGGGAGGAAAGAGAACCGGACTCTGACTGGGAAAATAAGCATTCCCATGAATGCTACTGCCTTGATCACTGCAGGAAAAAAGTCAAGTTGATTTATGACAAGGCAGCTGAATGAGTGCTTCCTATATGTTCAGATGCTAGATTACTTTGACACTTAGACAAGGAAAGTGGTGCAATACCTCACCTTCCATATTGAATTCAACCATAAATCTGTTGTTGTGTTTTCCACAGGAAAACATCCTGACTGTGCACAGCTCCAAAAAAAATTTTTGGATATCAACTTGCAGAAAAGGAAGTGAGAAAATTCATGAACGTGGTTGTGATATTACCACACACCTGCACTTCAGATTTGTTGTGTGCAGCGTGCTTAGTTGGAGACCACAAGGAGGTCCCTCCTGTATGGAGGCATTGTTTATGCAGGTGAAAGATGACCTCAGGGATATTCTCTCGGTCCAAATACCTTCTGACTACATGAGAAAAGAGAGAAATGGGAAAATTCTGGTAGATCCTTCAGAAGTTCTTGACTAGTCAGTTTCCCATACAGCCAAACTACCCTTCAAAGTTCTTCTAAAAATTGCAATTAATTTGGAAAGGTAAAAARAAAAATGCCTGTCAATAAAGAATGGCTTTTCACTTGTACCAAAACCTTCTTTATTTGTCTTCCTTACCTTGCAACAGTCTGCAGTAAGCTGTGATTTCTACTCAGCRTGTACTTCAACAATCCCTTTATTTCAAGTGGCTGTCATTCATTTTAGGGTCAATTAAACCAATTTAAAAACATCACACTTCGAAAAATAGTTTACAGCAGAAATAATAGACTCAGAATCAGAGTTATTTGTAGTAGCTTTCTTGCATGAGTTGTTTCTATGCAGCCAGATTCTTCTCGGGCATTTGTGACCTGTGTTGGGTTTGGGCAAGGTAAGATACTCATTCTGCACTTCATGGAATGCTTTTGTGGCTATAAATCAAATCAAGAAAAGGCCACTTTATTGTTTCTAAGGAAGCCAACAGGAATTCAGTCCATAGAAGAAGTATTAGATTATTTGCTAATATTTCAATTAGATTTACTACATTAGGAGTTGCAGAAGTTCCACTATCAGTGATACTGAAGGACTCATAGAGTGCAGTGTGAAGAAGGAGTCTTGGGAATCCAATCTGTAGAACAAAGGTATAATAGAGATTGTCCAGAAAACYTGATGGAAAACAATTTAGTGAATGAATTTTTGGATATACTATTGAAGGGAAATTTTTCACAGAATACTTCTTACAGTGTTGGGGGAATTTATAATTTCTGCTGTAAATTAAATAGGTCCCTTCAGTTACGTCAGAGAAGATGAGGGTGAGGTCATAAAATGGAAAGATAGGGGCTTACTACCTGCACAGTTGCAATCAATTTGATGAGACATGCTAGGAAGTTATCCTCTGCGCTCTGTGGAAAACTACTTTTTTTCTCAGGTCAGTTCTGTCAGACAGGCTGACAAGTCTTCCTTTGGATGGAAGAACTTGACATGCAGGGCATTCTAAAAGGACAAGAAACTATGAAGTCAAACGTGCATACCACTGCTTTGTGGAATCAGGACTTCTGTGTTATCTTTCACTAGTGAAGAATTCAAAAGTTTTTTCTGTGAACTTGTTCTTGAGGGTACGAATAACAATTGCTCTCTTCCAGTCTTAAGGAACTCTCCCAATTGCCGTGACCTTTCAAAGATGATTGAGTGGCCTCACAATGACATCAGTCAACTTCCTTGTTAGCATGGATGCCATAGCAGAGTAGATGAAACAAATTTAATAGGCCAGGGATACGGGGCTTCTTACAGGCTTCAGCTGTTCTGCATGGTAAGATTTTTTTTCCTCCTGGTAATGAGCTTTTAACCTGAAAAGGGGAATCAATTAGCTGACTTGCAAATATGTTCCAGAAATGCCTGCAAACACATAATTTTTTCTTCTGTCTCTACATATTGCTTCTTATTCCTGATAATTAATGGGTTTTGTACCAAGAACTAAAATGGACCCTTTAAGCACATTCTCTCTTGTTACTTATTTCATATAGCTCTCTAATAACAGCACAAAAATGTTGASTCTCACCATCTTTATGGAAATGTAACATGCTATAAGAGTAGCTTTTCTCTGTGCATTTCCTCTGATTTTGCCTCCTTCTTTCAGAAAAGCAGATGCTTTTAAGAAAACAAATGGCAATGGCATAAAAAAGCCAGTGCTAGTTATCCTTTTGCTTCTAGGGAAAGAAGCATGGGGAGCCATATGCTATTGTTTCACTATCAGAAAGACACCTACCTCTATACTGGATTTGTATGCACCTAAATCGGACACTCCACCTTCGATTATGAGTAAATTTGGAGCACCTTATTAGGTCTGCTGTATGCAAATGATCCTACCCTTCAGGAATCCCAAGGCTCTGCAACCAGAGAAAAACTCTGGAGCAAGKAAGGGTGGAGGAGGGTGGAGGGTGACCAGTTTGGGGAGCACCACTCTGGGTGGAGGAGGACCAGTTTAGGGAGCACTTAAACGAACGACATACATAAGTCCCCGGGGCCTGACCGGTTGCACCCGCGAGTGCTGAGAAAGCTGGCTGATGTCATTGGGAGGCCACTCTTGATAATTTTGAAAGGCCATGGTAATTGGGAGTGTTCATCAAGACTGGAAGAGCGCAAGCTTCACACCTGTCTTCCAGAATGGCAAAAAAGATCAAGGGAATGACAGGTCAACCAGCTTCATGTGAATCCGTGGGAAGGCGATGGAGCAACTAATCCTGGACACCATTTCCAACCTCAGGAAGGACAAGAAAGTGATCAGGAGTAGTCAGCGTGGATTTACAAAGGGAAAGTCATGCTTAAYCAACCTGATAACCTTCCACAGTGAGCTGACTAGCTTGTTGGACGAGTGGAGAGCAGTGGGATGTTGTTTACCTTGGCTTTAGTAGGGCTTTTAACACTGTCTTCCACAACATCCTACTAGACAAGCTGATAAAGTATGGGTTAAATAAATAGACAGTGAGGTGAATTGAAAACTGGCTGACCAACCAGGCCCAGAGGTTGTGATATGTGGCATAAAGTCAAGCTGGAAGCAAGTCACTAGTGGTATACCTCAGGGATTGATACTGGGTTCAATACTGTTTACCCTCTTCATTAATGACCTGGATGATGGGGCAGAGTGCTGCTTCAGCAAATTCACAGATGATACAAAACCAGAAGGAGTGGCTGTTACACCAGAGGCTTGTGCTGCCACTCAGAGGGTCCTTGATAGGCTGGCGAATTGGGCAGAGAGGAATCTCATGAAGTTCAACAATGGGAAATGCAAAGTCTTACTTTGGGGTAAGAATAACTCCAGGCATCTGTACCTGCTGCGGGCTGAGCAGCTGGAGAGTAGCTCTGCAAAGAAGGACTTTGGGGCCCTTGGGGGCAAGAAGCTGACTATCYATCAGCAATATGCCCTTACAATGAAGAAGGCCAACAGCATCCTGCGCTGCATTAGGAAGACCATTGCCAGCATGTCAAGGAAAGTGATCTTTCCTCTGTACTCAGCACATCTGGAGTGCTGAATCCAGTTTTGGGTCCACAGTACAAGAAAGACATGGACATATTGGAGCGAGTCCAGGGCAGGACCACAAAGATGATTAAGGGACTGAAGCATCTTTCATATGAGCAAAGGCAGAGACCTGGGACTTTTTAGCCTGGAGAAGTGATGGTTCAGGGGAATCTTATCAATGTGTATAAATATCTGATGGGATAAAATGAAGAAGAGGGAGCCAGGCTCTCTTCAGTAGTGCCCAGTGACAGGACAGCAGCCAATGGACACGAATTAAAAATAAATAACTAACTAAATAAATAAATAAAAAGAAATCCAATCCCAACACAAGAAAACACTTTTTTAATTTGGGGGTGGTCAAACACTGGAACAGGTTGTCCAGAGAGGTTGTGCAGTCTTCATCAGAGGAGAATACTCAAAACCAGACTGGAGACAGTCCTGGGAAGCCTACTCTTGCTGACCCTGCTTAAGCAAGCAGGTTGGACTAACCAGCCTAAGCAATTCTGTGACTCGCCTGCCACTTCTTTTGATAAAAAATCCACCCTTAATGTCTAATTCCTTATAAAAAACTTTACATTACATTCTCTTTTCTGGGTTCTTTATCCCCACTCAATCCATTCAAAATGGGGTTTCACAATCTCCTGTTCCCAAGACTTTACCTTCATRGTATTGCTTCTTCTGTAATTCATATTATTTCAAGTATTTTGTCCCCGTATTTGCAAACCTGCCTCTTTATACCACTCCTTCCTGATYTGTTGTCATATTACTTCCTACTGTTCTGTTCTGACAGGCTGTCCCTCTGCTCTGTTCATCTCTGTGCAGCTCTGTGCTTCCCTTAGGCATGGAACAATCTCTCTCCTCTGYTTATTCAGATTCTACTTGAATACCAAGCACTGTTGTGATGATACAGCTGATAAAGCTGTAACAGCAACAAAAAGCAGCAGCACCACACCACATGTTTATTAGTTGTAGGTACATTTCTTACTTTACAGTCTACTTCTCAGTGTTCTTCAGAAAGCAGCTGTACCTCTTATCTTGGGACGTTTGTGTTTAACATGGCAGACACTACCAGCAGCATCTCCTCTTTACTCCATCCAGTTAAATTCTCATGGCAACAAATCAGCATGGTAAACTGAAAGCAGTGTTGGCTTGCTGTGGTACTGGAGGCCTTGTAGCAGAATACACAAGTTTTTCGATTTGCATATGAAGTAAGGGGGAGACCCTTCAAGCCCTCTCACCTATCTGGTAAGCCAGTGCTTCCCAAGGTRTCYCTCATGAAAMAACTGCCTACCTTCCAGAGATGAGAACTACATATATTTGAAGGCTAGCCTCTCTTGGGTGTTGTAGCAGTAATCTTGTGCCTCCAGTTCGATTGTCTTAACGTCTGAATTGCTCTCTGCTCTTCCAAGGTAGGCAGAGTGGGCAGCTAACTTATTCAAGCCGTTAATGTCAATATGGGTTATAGACCCTGGCTTAGCTTTAATTCCAGCCCTGTCAAAACAAGGTGAACAGCTGCAGCMTGCGTATGTAGTGCAGATGGGCTTAAATTGAAGGAGAGTGAAGTGTAAGCATGTTTTCTTTGTGGGCTTTAGTCTTCATAAACCTATTTAGTGGAACTGTTAATCGTAGCTGCAACTGCCCAAGTCACTGTATGCGCAGTGCTCTCTACAGACACGCTTTGAGGGGGCTTCCAGATTGATGTTAAGTGATGCGCAGGGTAGCTGCTGTGACACAGACAGATGCTGTTAGCTTTACGTGCCTCTCAAACCAGTTCTTTTTGGCTCCTGTAACTTGCAGAGGAGTAGCAATCAGACAGAGTAGCTACTATCTTTCAGATATAGAAGTCTAGTTATAAAATACAAGGTCTTCATAACTGAAAAGCTAGTTTTTTCTGACTTCTGTCTATAGCTTGAAGGTCCCTAGCCATCAGCAGGTTGAGGGAACCTCTTAATTGACTTCCGTGGACCTGGACCAGACCCCAGTCATTACGTGCTCTTGCCTTCTAATTGCCGTTAACAGCTGGTTCTTGCACAATGAGGTTCTAATTAGAGAGATTTTCTGAGATGTGGTTCATGTCCAGATGTCAGTTGTACAATGCCTTTCTCATCTACATGCTTCTGCTCTGGAAACATCTGTTCTACTAAATATTTAATTTCTTAAATAAAAAACATTCTGAAGGAGTCAGTAGAAATCCCACCACTCTGTTGCAATGATTTCCTTAATTTTGCAAGTGCAGAACTTCAATCCCGTATTTTTGTAAATGCTTGAAAACAACTTTTTAAACTACTTTAAAAATAGATCTCAGTACATTTAGAAATGTGAATTGTATGTCATCCTCTTTCAAAGAATGGAGAGAAACAGAACCATCCTGGAAGTCTTTGGTAGTCTGATTGCCTTTTAGTCTTTCCATGAAGGTTTATTCAAGTAATATTCCTGTAATAAACTCTTCTCGTCAGTGTGACACATCAACAAACCACTATGGATGAATTATGAAGGGTACTTCTCTTATGTTCTGTAGTGGTCTCTAAGCAGTGACATCTGGCTTTAAAAAAGGAGGTGTCTTGACTTCTTTTGCAGGGTAAGAAAGCAGGAAAAAAATAATAGCTTTGATAGTGCAAAAGTATTTCACAGTGCACACGAACTATAGATCACATACAAATTTTGGAATTCATCATCAAAACAGACCTAATGACTCACTGTATTTTCCTTTGCATCTAAGGCCAATAACATTAAGTTACTCATTCTGATAGAACACAGATTAACAATTTTCTTCGGATGTTTGCAAACTTGTAATTCTGCTTATATTTCATATGCCTTCATCCCTATTCTGCAATTTTAAGACAAGCAAGTAACCAGATTTGCTTTTAATTTTAAATCACAATATTCTATTTGTGTTTGTGGCATTAAGTYATCAGAAATCTCCCACAGGGCTAAGAGGCAGTGGAAGAGCAAAAGAGGAAGTTGCTAGGTTGTGATCCAAAATGCACTATTCACAATTAAAGGGAAGTAGTGAGATATTCCACTTCTGTTTACATATAAGGAAAAAAGAGTGATGAAAATGCACACAGGAGTGTGTTGTTATAAGAAATTAGGGGACGAAGTCAGCAAGTTTCTGTGAGAGCATGACATACAGTACCGGATGTTGTTTCATTTTTAYAGTCTCCTATTGTGAATTATGGGCCTGCTTACTGCTGTTATTCTTAATTCTTTAGTTTTCCTGTGGCTGCTGGGGATTATTTAAAATAAATAACATTGCTGTCTTTCTCCTAGAAGACAGAATTCAGCGAAGCCCGGTCTCCTGCCATGCTAGATTGAGTTTTCACAGGAGAAGCCCTGCACGTTTTAATTGACTACGTGAAGTGAAGGGAGCTTTCTGTCATATGGCATGAGTTTTCTTGCTCTTTTATCCCTAGCAAATGATGCTGACATTGGGGAAAAAAAGTGTAACTCAACGTGCAGTTTATCTCACACTGTTAAATTCACATAGGAAACAACTGACTTGCAGAGTTACACTTGCCTCTGAATTTGGCCACCTTCTGAAACATGTTTGAATGGGATTGTAACATAAGCCTGGACGGCATACTTCCAATGTATCATGAAACATACACACAGACTTATACACGATGTGTAAGTAGAGTTTAACAAGTACCTCTTGCAGCAACTGCACTAGCTTAAGAGCTGCTGGTGTAATTTTCTGCTTTCTACATCATTTTTCCTTCCCCTTACTCTCTGCTGTGCCAATAAACTATTTACAGATCTGTATGATAAACCAGATACAGAAACTGATTAAAGTAACTTTGTCAAAAAATTGTGCGTATCAGAGAGCATTGCCTTTCAAATAAACACTTTTGTCACCATACGGTCAATATAATACATGGTACTTGAGATTACACTAATTTAAGCTTCCCAATACCAGACAGAAACCACACAAAATCACAACAGAAAACAACCGATGTTTTCATTGACTTATTCCGCAGGTTCCGATTTGTCTCCGAGATGCCGACAGCTCGATGTCGTGTTGGCACTGGCTTTTACCCGGGATCGCTCTCGTCCGCACTAGATCCAGGAGGAGCGCCTGCCCTTCGGCMGGCAGCCAGCACAGCTTCACCTAACGGGGTGGTCTGACACTCACGCAACGGAGAGTCAGCCCCCGCCGCAGGCCAAACGCTGGTCGCTGCCTGACGCGGGAGCCGCGGCCTGTCGGTACCGGCCGGGCCTGCCCGGGTGCCGCGTGCGCAGGAGGCCGGGCCCGAGGCCAGGCCCCGGCCGCCGCCGCCGCCCGCTGACGCGCCCGCGCGCCGGGCCCCGCCCGGCCCCGCCGCGCCCCACCAGCTCCACGGGCAGAGARGACCCGGGCGGGCGCGCGGCCCGCCTCCAGCCCCGCCCTCCCCCGGGCCGCAAGGACGCTCTTGGCGCTGATTGGCTCGAATCATCCCAGAGCATCACGCGGAGAGTTCCGTTAGCCCCGCCGCCGCCGCCGCCCGCTGATTGGCTTTACCGCTGGGCGGAGCTCGGCTCTCATTGGCATAGGCGGGGCCCTCCCCTTCCAGGCGCGGGGYCCTCCCCTTCCGCGCTCATTTCTGGCATAGGCGCAGGTGCGGAAGCTGCAGGCACGCGCGCCCCGGTGCCWCCGCCGCTTCTCGCCCCCATGGCCGACCTGGAGCTCTTCGGCGCTCAGCAGCAGCCGACGGCCGCCGCCGATAACGGGGTGCTGGACGGCGCCGAGGAGGATCCTGCCGCCGCTTTCCTGGCGCAGCAGGAGAACGAGATCGCGGGCATCGAGAACGACGAGGGCTACAGCATCCTGGAGAGCGGCGAGGTGCCGGCGGCGCTGCAGATTCCGGAGGGCCTCGACTCGGGTACGCGCGGAGGGACGGCGGGCCCCGCTCCACCGCCCCTCCCCGTGGCGGGGGCGGGGGGGAGGGCTGCGGAGGGAGGCGCGGTGCCCGGAGGGCGGGGCGGGGAGGAGAGGGGTCCCGGCCTGGTGGGGCTTCGCAGCCTCCCTTCTTCCTCGGAGGCCCCGCGGCCGGGAGGGGCGGTGCCGGCGGGGCCCTCGCCTTGGCCTTCTGCCCCGAGCACATGCCGCCGGTGAGCGGGGCCCGGCTGCCCGGCGGTGATCCCGGGGTTAGGTCTGCGCCGTGCAGGCATGCCGTCTTGGTCCTGGCTGTGCTCTGCCCGGTGTAAGTTATCTCCCTGCTCCCGCGGGCGGGGTGGTGTTTATGGTTTGTATCTCCTGTAGATGTCAGGGTGCCCAGGCCTGCCGAAGTGTAGCCTGGTGAGAACACTGCTGAGAAACTCTGACCTCATCTAATCAGGTCAGAAGATGAAATCGAGATCCACTGAAAGCAGGATAAATCAATATGTWGAGTTCTGCCACTTCTGTTTCTGTCTTCAGAGGTAGTGATCTTAGTCTTAAAGTATGCTAGCAGTTGAGCTAATGTTTAATTTTACTAAGCCTCTAGCCTGTGTTCCTTGGTAACCTTTGTACTGAATGTGAGAAGACYGACACTGCAGAACACGCTGTTACATTCAGAGGAGGGTGGCTACTGATGTTGGGAACTAGAGGTTAGCGTTTTCAGTTAGTCTAACAGTAAGCAGCCCTGAATAACCACTTCTGATATGAAAGGTTTGGGGTTTTTAACTGAAGTCTAAGTGGAAAGGAGTTGTGAGTGTAGGATGATGCTGCACCTAACTGGCGTTTCACACTCTTGGAAGACTTTGCTTGCATTTGTCAGTGGGTCCGTAGGAACATATTTTGCTGTCATGTGATAYTCCTTTGTCACTTCAGGAAGATGCCACTCTTCTTCAGACTAAGTTGAATAACTTTGCTCCCCAGTTCACTGTTGGAACGTCTTTAGAATTAAGTCTTCACTATGCAACCTGATTTCTCAAATTATTGGCATATCTTATGTATGAGGATGCAGGTTCATCCTTGGAATAAAGCTCAACTAGATAAACTGAGTAAGGGAGACCTGTTGCTTCCAGTGCTTATTTAGCGGTAGCGCAGCCCTTAGAGTCAAGAAATTCATGAAGTTCAAAACATACGGACTACATACTTCCTGTAAAAAGGGTGTTTACAGGGCAGTAACTTGCTCAAGCACTATAACATGAGGATAATTGTTCTCAGAACACCATCCTGTTTTCATATTAGACGTAACTTGACTTCCGTATTCTGTGTATAATGCAGAAGCAGACACAGTGGACACCTCCCTTCTTACTTTCAGAAGCCTCAGACAAGCATTATGCCTTATGTGGTCTTTACATTCCAAAGAGACTCTGGAACATTAAAGTAGCTGTTTGAGGACTAATTTCTTTGGAGAAGGTTCTGACATTGACCTTTCTCACAGGGAGCTAGAACCAACTAGATTCTTACCTTCTCTACCTGCATGCAGTGTGGCTATTGCAGAGTGATTCCTTGTCAAAAAGCGAACTTGTTAAATACTTCTAGATTGGCTTGATATGTAAAACATACTTCAAGACTAAGATCACTACCTCTGAAGACAGAAACAGAAGTGACAGAACTCAACATACTGATTTATCCTTCAAGAAAAAACTTCAAGAGTTTTTTCTCAAGTCATGTAAGTTCACTTGTCATGGAATACAAAACTGTTATTGGAAAACTTTCTCTAGAAAGAGGGTCATAAAATAATATGATAATATGATCTAAGGATCTGGGAAGTCTAGGTGTGATCTGTATGTCATCTTGCTTTCATGTATGCACTGGGGTGGCATTTATGCTCTGGCCTGTTAAAYAGGCGTAGCAGGTTGTGCTTGTAGACTTTTGGTGGTCCCATTTTTTAAAAGAACATCCATTTGTTGACTGTTGAAGCTTGTATACTCCCTCCTTGTTAGAAAGTGCGGACTGCAGCAGTGCAAAATGTACTGTTTCAGGCATGGTGACAAATGAACTAATGRCTTCTGTTTCCATTTGTGTTTGAGATTTCTTATCATCTCATCAGTATCCTAACAAATATCAGACAGCTCTAGTCTCTAGTTTATTAAACTGTTTTGTAATTAAGTTAAATAGGTGAATGCAAATTTCTTCTTGAAATAATAAATTGTTATGTAAATCCTTAGCATCATGATCAGGGATTTGTGGATTTACTTTTTTTAACCATAACCTTTTTGAACTCCTTATTTACAGGTCTGTYGGATAAGTTTTCTTTCTAAATAGTGGGCCAAAAGTCCTAACTCGGGCAGCTCTCAACTGAGTTTTGGAGATCTTAACTTCAAATATTGTGAGAAGCAGTCACCAACTTCTTGAAATAGACTTGTAAGAAACATGGTGTATCATACAACAAACAGTTTTTAAATTGCAGCCTCATAAAAAAAGATTAGACAAATACATGGACAGTAGTGAACTCCATGAACTGTTAATATCAGGAAACTAATACTAGTGTATATTTCTGTTAATTGTAGTAATGGTGGATACTGGGTGAGTATGGGGGGAATGGCAGAATGTTGCCAAGCTCACGTGTCTCACTCAGCATCACTTCGTATTGCCATGGTCAGAGTTGGAATACTGGCCTGAACCAGTAGGYCATTTATTGTGTAAATAGCTATCCTGTTCAAGCTTCCTGGCCATGTGAAAACTAATCTTATTTCCCTTGAAAGATGAAGCATAATCACTGCTTCAGAAAACAGGAAGTACTATATAAATCAAGTAATACAGTGCTGTTGCCTAGTTATTAGTAACTTAGGTCTTTTATGAGATCTCCTTTTTGTGATAAATCAATGCCTGCGTTTATTTACAGTCAAATTCTTCAATTCTCTCCAGTCTGACGATACTAGGTTTTCAGGTTATAGCAGTTCACTTCCTRTGTCCTCTGAGCAGGAGAGAGTGAGTTCAGGTTGAAGTGTGTGGCTTCTAGAACCTGTAAGTCAATATAAAAGCCTTGCGACAGCTGGTCAAGTAGCTTCTTCTGGAGAATTACATTCAAAGACAAGCAGTTTTATACGTTAACAATCATGGAAATACACACAAGTTTAATCATAGAATCATAGAATCATTAAGGTTGGAAAAGACCTTTAAGATCATCGAGTCCAACCATCAACCCAGTACGCATGCCCACTAAACCAAGTCCCGAAGCACCTCATCCACACGTTTTTTGAACACCTCCAGGGATGGTGACTCCACCACTTCCCTGGGCAGCCTGTTCCAATGCCTGACTACCCTTTCAGTGAAAAAATTTTTCCTAATATCCAATCTAAACCTCCCCTGGCGCAACTTGAGGCCATTTCCTCTCGTTCTATCACTTGTTACTTGGGAGAAGAGACCAGCACCCAYCTCTCTACAGCCTCCTTTCAGGTAGTTGTAGAGAGCGATAAGGTCTCCCCTCAGCCTCCTTTTCTCCAGGCTAAACAACCCCAGCTCCCTCAGCCGCTCCTCATAAGACCTGTKCTCYAGACCCTTCACCAGCCTCGTCGCCCTTCTCTGGACACGCTCCAGCACCTCAATGTCCTTCTTGTAGTGAGGGGCCCAAAACTGAACGCAGTATTTGAGGTGCGGCCTCACCAGTGCCCAGTACAGGGGCACGATCACCTCCCTATTCCTGCTGGTCACACTATTCCTGATACAGGCCAGGATGCTGTTGGCCTTCTTGGCCACCTGGGCACACTGCCGGCTCATGTTCAGCTGGCTGTCGACCAGCACCCCCAGGTCCTTTTCCGCTGCTCTTCCCCAAGCCTGTAGCGTTGTCTGGGGTTGTCGTGACCCAAGTGCAGGACCTGGCACTTGGCCTTGTTGAACCTCATGCAATTGGCGTCGGCCCATCGATCCAGCCTGTCCAGATCCCTCTGCAGAGCCTTCCTACCCTCAGGCAGATCAACACTCCCGCCCAGCTTGGTGTCATCTGCGAACTTACTGAGGGTGCACTCGATCCCCTCGTCCAGATCATTGATAAAGATGTTGAACAAGACTGGCCCCAAAACTGAGCCCTGGGGMACACCGCTCGTGACCGGCCGCCAACCGGATTTGACTCCATTCACCACAACTCTCTGGGCTCGGCYGTCCAGCCAKTTTTTTACCCAGCGATGTGGGCTGTCTAGTCTCAAACATTGCCTTCACAGTTTCAAGCTCTGTCATTTTTATATGAACTTGAATGAATGATGTTTCTCCATCTTCTGAAGAGGCTCATGACCCTCTCTAGGAATTAAGAAACTTAATTGCATTTGGTGGTTTGTCCATAAACCAYGTTTAATAGCCTTTTGGGGACTGAATATTAGTTCACTTGAAAATATTATTAGGAAAGAATTGTTTCCTCCTGTGTTTCTAGTTAGCACCACAGAGAGAGTTACTTGTTTGTGACTATTGATATTTTTTCTTAATTGTTTGAATAGCCATTGTTCTGGGTTTTGCTATGCAATCAGTATCTTGGGGCTTCAGAGCACCATAAGGTAGCACTGAGAAAAGTATAATAAAGGGATGGTATCTGTTTAACTTGTATTTGCTCTCTCATGGTGATACGGCATTATTATGAAGCTCATGGCAGAAAAACCTATTTTTCTTTTTACAAGAGAATCTATTGGGAGGTTATAGAAGCTCTTATGGCACAGCATTATTGCAGATAGAGAAGGGTGTGGTGTAGTACTAGCCTATTGATTATATTGAAAATGAGGGAACTCTGATGGGGTTTGGTATGACAGCAGGTTAGAACTAAAACATAGGAAAGAAGCAATCTTCCTGACCTGCTTGCCTTTATTTTGCACACAGGCATGAGAATGAGTTACAGCTAGAATAACTATTTCTTCCTCGGTTTCTTGCATAACTATCTAAACAAATACTTCAGAGAAGATTCTTCTTTCTCATCCTCTCATGGATGAGAGATAGATGAAGGGGAAGCATGATCTATGCCCAAAAGAAAAAGGATGGGAAACTACGTCTGGAGTGGTAAAGTTACTTAACCTTATGCCAGAGTATATTAAACTTGGTTATGTTCTTCTGTTGCTTTAACTGCAGCTACTAGTTCACTCAAAGTAGCAATGAAGAAGTGGAGTACTTACTGTTTAAAAGAGATGCTGAAAGTAGCTCATAAAAAATACTTTTATGTATGGTCATATTGAAGTTCATTTCTCCTGCATGAGGTTTTTGTCCAAAGCACAGCTAGATAGGAAGACCTCAGGAGGAACTAATCCATGCATTGGAGAGGTTGGAGAGGAGATGGTTGGRCTTGTGTTAGAACTACCACCTCTGCAAAGTCCTGCGTCTGACTGTTCTGATAGCTGTCGTCTTTTGCATTGAGAGTAAGACTTCAGAGAGGCCAGTGAACAAGGCTAAGCAAACTTCCTTTTATGCCAAGCAGTGCTGAGTCTGGTATTAATGCAAGTAGTTGCCTTCAGAGTAGTTGATCATCATTGTGATAAGCCTCTGAAGCCGTATGTTGACTTGTACAACTGACATGACAAAACTGTTGTTGTATTTATCTTCAAGCTACCCAGCCCTTTCTTTTGTGAGCTGCAGCACCTGTGGAGTACATGTGTAGTACACTGATTCTAGCCGCCTGTTTCTGTCAGGCTTGGCTGTTGTTTCTCTCCTGTGAATGCTAATACGGCTTATCYTCTCCAAACCTTTCCAGACTCTAAAAAACTGTCTGGGTTGCTGTGTGGAAGTTCATTATTACCCTATTGTCAGCGTGTGTTACAGAACTGTAGATGTTTGAATGAGTTTTTTGCAGCAGTATCCTTAGAAATAAAGCTTTATCTCAAGTTCAGAAGCAAACAGAAAGGAATATGGATCATTACTAACTAGAATAGTTTTAAATGTGCAGYGTTAACTTCAGGAGCTTCAAGATGCAATACTGTGGTAGAATTGGGTGGACTCTGAAGCCAGTGGAGGGCTCTCGTTGTTCATGGCCRATGAAAACATGATGATAAAGTAACAGTATTAAGGCTTTTTCTGTGGGAAGTCAGGTATGAAATAACATGTGTCTGTGGACAAAGACATCTGATACACAACTAGCATTGATTACTGGTATGAAGGCTGGCAAGCAGATAGTTTTGCTAGACTTCATACTGAATTATACAAACACAAAGACTGGAGAGCTGAAATCAGAGAATGTTTGACTATTGGTCTGGTTCCAGTTAGCATACTTGTATTGGCATATGACAGCATGCTGGTACAGGGCCATTTCCTCTTCTGCTTGCAGAATGCTGACTCTGCATCTTAATCACAAGTTCTAGTGAGTTCAAAAAAGATGGGAAGTTTGTTTTAATACTTTCAATRCATCTGACCTGGGTGCCCTCTGGAAACACTTAGCTCTGTGCCAGTTAGTGGCTGTTTCTATGCAGAAGAAAAGCAGCCCTAAGACAAACACATCTGTTTTCTCAGCCGCAGCCCTCAGCMTTCATGATGTTCCTTTTACCTCAGCAGACTACCAGCCTGAGTACTGAGGACCTTAATGAATGTTTTTTGGTGTAACAAGAAAACTTAATGATATTATCACAGTTCTTGGAAGAACCTTCAAGACTTATTAGCCCTCTCACCTAGCTAGTGAGTCAGTGCTTCCCAAGGTATCTCTCATGAAACAACTGCCTACCTTCCAGAGATGAGAACTACATATATTTGAAGGCTAGCCTCTCTTGGGTGTTGTAGCAGTAATCTTGTGCCTCCATTGTCCTCCTCGATTGTCTTAACGTCTGAATTGCTCTCTGCTCTTCCAAGGTAGGCAGAGTGGGCAGCTAACTTATTCAAGCCGTTAATGTCAATATGGGTTATAGACCCTGGCTTAGCTTTAATTCCAGCCCTGTCAAAACAAGGTGAACAGCTGCAGCMTGCGTATGTAGTGCAGATGGGCTTAAATTGAAGGAGAGTGAAGTGTAAGCATGTTTTCTTTGTGGGCTTTAGTCTTCATAAACCTATTTAGTGGAACTGTTAATCGTAGCTGCAACTGCCCAAGTCACTGTATGCGCAGTGCTCTCTACAGACACGCTTTGAGGGGGCTTCCAGATTGATGTTAAGTGATGCGCAGGGTAGCTGCTGTGACACAGACAGATGCTGTTAGCTTTACGTGCCTCTCAAACCAGTTCTTTTTGGCTCCTGTAACTTGCAGAGGAGTAGCAATCAGACAGAGTAGCTACTATCTTTCAGATATAGGAGTCTAGTTATAAAATGTGAGGTTCTCCTAACTGAAAAGCTAGTTTTTGTCAACTTGAGTCTTCCCCTACTGAAGCTAGTAACTATGTTCTTGGAGGCTGGTATCCTCCAACTTAACTACCATGTTTGAACTGATGACTTTACAGTCCTTCACCTAATACAGTTGATGATTGCTATTCAGGGCTCAGAGATAAGGACTTGGTAATACTTGCTTAGTTCCCCGATAAAGGAGTATAAAGAGCTTTCTGTGTGCCGTTAACACTAGTGTGAAACTGGGGCATACGGAGCCACAAGAAATAGAGGATACAGCAGCATAATACTCTTAGTTTTAGGTGAATTAGCTATCCTATTTAAGAAGGTGGTGCAAAATAACTTGATTTTCTGCTTACTATTGGGTGACTTTGGTATAGTCACTCTTCTTTCATTGAAGAGTGTATTAACGTGGTGGAAACAACTCTGTGTGATAAGTTTATCCATGGTAGCATTATGGGTAAGACAAAGGTAGTAACATGACTTGCTTATATCACGCAGGTAGATGTTATGTAGCACTGTTCCAGAGAGATGCCTTGCTGAGATTTAGCAGTTCTTGAAAATCTTGGTGCATTCTGCATGGCCTGGAGATTTAAATAGTTTCACAAACTCAAATGTTTGTCTTGCAACTGACATATGTTCCCTATGGCTGTGTTTTAATAAGATGAAATTTTAGGGTTCTGTGGCAAAGATTCCTACCTGATCCTGTTTCTGAGGCTCTACTGCCAGTATCACTTCAGAGGGAATAATGCTGCGGGTGAAATAGGAAGTTATCAAACATGTCATCACAGAAGGTAGCAGAAAGGTGACTTTGCTCGGAATGTTATAGCTATCTCTTTTGAGCTGATTAGGAATTAGGAGGTAACCAAACTAGGATAAGAATTACTAAGTGTTGGCTGCAGGGTTGTTAATCTTCCAGGTAGAGACTAAAACTAAGTGAGAGTTGTGCTTCTTAGCTTCTGAACAATTGTCTAGTACTCAGCTTCTAAGATAGGGAGGAGAAAGTGGGAGTAACTTTAGAACGCTGTCTATAGCAGCTTCTCAGCAGTATTAGCTCTGCTGTTTATGTAACCTGAAGCATAATCTCATGATGAAGAAATGAACTTGTATTACTGGTTCTGCAGAATAATGGCTCATTTGGTTTTTTGTGCCGGAAAAGTGCAGAGATAAGGAAGTGACCCTGCAGGGTATCAAGTAATGCTCATTTGCGTAACTCCAACATTAGAGACTCTAGTAAAGCTTTCCATACAAGTTACTGAAATGAGTAAACCTGACTGTTCTGTCTGTTCTCAAATGGCTAAACTACAGTCACTTCTTTACAGGCGCTGTTGATGGAGTGGTTAATGGAGATGTCTATCAGGTAAGATAGAAGTATTCTGTACTTAGAATGTGCTGTTCTACTCTGAGAACTTTACYTTAATCAGACTAATACTTCCCATTTCTTGTCTCTAATGTACTTTTATCTCATCTCTGAAGAAGAACTTCTATTCTGATAGCTCATCTCATAAAGCTGTTAATGCTCTTAATATGTCCCTCTTCTGAACTTACAGGCAACTTAAAGCAGCAGTCCATTTTGAATTATGGCTTAATAGGACATAACCACTGTAARCAGTCTGACAGGCTCTGTGGTATGACTTAACATTGACTTGCCACTGGCTAATAAGCTGAAAGCATGCTCTGACTACCTAGTTTAAAGCTTTCTGAATTGCTTGCTCTTTAAGGATAATTCATGTGTCCTGGTTGTCTTATCAAGATTGGTCATAGAAGGAGCTGACTGAAAACATTATACACTTCTTAGTGACATAAAGTTGCATGAAATTAAGCTACTGGCTAAATAGCTCGATCATGGCATGAACGCATGTTAGTCAGCCATGGTAATGACAAAAGGAGGAGATACTTGCTTTATTAGTGTCAGGGAGGAATGCTAAGGCAATCACTGTGGTGTAACTGAATTTCACACCAGTTTGGCTAAGGCATTGTCATTGCCTGGTATCAGAGTTGGCTGGATAGCCCTGATTAAGTGAATGCTTGGGAAGGGGGCAGCATATGAGCTACTTCTCCATGGAGTTTTAAGTGAACACTGAGCTTTGTGGAGACACAAACAGCTTCCTCTGCTGCTAACATTTTTATATCCTCACCATTGCTGTGAGATTGATGGGAAAACTGTATCTTACTGGCCCTTTGTGCTTCCTTGTACAACAGAACATAGATGAAATATCTTGATTTTGTGTTTGCAGTTCTAAGTGACCAGCTGCTTTGTTTGATAGGGCTTCCTCTTAATGAGGAAGAACAGACTGAATGGGCTGTGTGTAACTTTTGTTTTAGCTACCTGTAACTAGTTTGGCCCTGCAACTGGCCAGTTTATTTTGTTTTGGATTGAATGTGAAGCCTGGTGCTGTTGCACCAGCCTAGCTCCTTCTCTTTGCATTCTCTTCATTGAGGTCTATAGGAGGTCCAAAGAGGGGGAAGATGCAGCCAAGTCTGTCATTATCTGCAATCCGTCTGGTGCTGTCAGGAGTGGTATTTCTTAGGTCTGTTAAGAGTAGGGTGAACCAGTAAAAGTTGTTGGACTTGGAGTATCTTCTGTGCACAATATTCATCAGCTTTGTGAATCTGATAGGCTATTCATTGCAAGTCTTTGAGCTGTGGTATAGTAAGAAGTATGCTAGTACTCGCACTGTTTTGATGCTTAAATGTTGAAATGCCTCTTGTGTTCTAAGCTGCATACAACAATCCAAATTCTCTAATGTCTGTAAAGGACATTGGCTTTTAATATCAGATAAGTTCGCAAATGTCTCTGAAGTAGACAAATAAGTTACAGAAAACATTTTAAACTCCTATGCACTAGACCATAAAAAAAAAAATTACTTTCACAGCAAATATTTAAGGTGAAATGAACTGGAAGATCTCTAGGCCTACACTGCATAGTGAGGTGCTAGGCATTGTCTTCTGCTTTCTTCAGGCGTAGAGTTCTGGCACAGTTTGACTTCCCAGTCAACTTGAATTTATGTTTGATCCCTAGATTTGATTGCTAGAGGCAGTCCTGTATTAATTTGCTCCAATCCTGTAATTTGTGGCAAGACTTTTTCATGTTAACGGTGGAAATGTGGTATAACATCAGATGAATGTGTTATGTGCTCAGTTCAAATAGAGTCTAATTTTATGTAGCTTGCAGGCAGTTATCTGAAATACTCAGTTGTCATGTATAAATGACATTACTATTCCTTCCCTTTAAGGAGAGTAATGGTCCAACAGACTCCTATGCTGCCATATCCCAAGTAGATCGACTGCAGTCAGAACCGGAGAGTATTCGTAAGTGGAGAGAGGAGCAAAAGGAGCGCCTGGAGCAACTTGGTAAGGAGGGTGTTCGTTGCAGTAGTGTTATTGCTTGTGAATAACTCAGTGGCAGCTTCTTAAGCAGCAGAATTCTCAACAATGGCTTTTGCCTCTTGGGAATCTAACGTGCTTCTTGAGTTTGAGCAGCARGTTTGGATGAGTCTTCCAGTAAGCAGACTTAATACTGGTGTAGGAGTCAGCAAGCAAGTGGCTCTCTGAACCTTAAGAGTATTCATGTGGCCTGCCCTTTACTTACAAATAAGCTGACAGAAAATGAACAGCTTTTATCAGCAGAAARCAGTGAATAAATACTGCAGCCATCAGCACTTTTTCCAAAGGATAAAGATTGCTCATTTTGTAATTGCTGAGGCCATCTGTTGTCGCACAGATCTTAGTCTAATAGCTATGTTAAGTAATGGACTAGTAACTAAACTAAATAGAGCTATGAAATGCAGTGATACCTACCTGTGGACAGCTTCTAAGAGCCTACAAACTGGTATGCTTTCTACTTACATTAAGGAGGAGGCTTTGCTTGAAATTGTTAGCTGTACAATGTGATTCTAGATAGAGCTGAGCCTGTTGCTCCTCTTCTGGGCTAATTACAGCCCATGAGCTTGTCCTGAACTGYAGGCTGGGCATAAAAGCATGCTGAGTGCCAGGCTCCCTCACTTTGTCTAAGCACAGGGGCCTTACTGAGCTTTGTTCTAGTACTAGCATAGCAAGGTGACCGTTTCTGTTTTTGAACATTTTGCAGGCCAACAGTCTWACTGAATCTAAATTAGTCTCCAGATGCCTATCCTAAACCGAAGTGGGCTGTACCAGATATGCAGTGCATRGAATTTTGTTTAGCTAATCCTCTGAATGTTCATGGCATTTAGAGTTCTCATGGCCTAAATCAGGAAATCTCCTAACCTTTATYTGAGTAGATCAGGCAACTGTCTCCATTAGAGTGCACCCTGAGCCATCAGCTGAAATGTTAGCAAGATCCAGCTGGAACAAGCATGACTGACAAACCAGTTCTTAAATCTTCAGATGCAAACTCACGAAAGCAGGAAGCAGAATGGAAAGAGAAAGCAATAAAGGAGTTGGAGGAGTGGTATGCAAGGCAAGATGAAAAGCTCCAGAAAACAAAAGCAAGCAACAGGTAAGGTTTCTCCAGCCAGCTGAAGAGTTATGAAAGTAATGGGAAGATATGAAAGGATATGAAAATAATGGGGGAGAGAAGTTAGAATACTTCTAGTATGTCCTAAGGCACTAGTCCTTCAGATCATTAAAGTAACCTCTCCTACTAAGAAATGGGTCTCCAGTGGTAGACTGTCTCTTTAAGTTTTCTTAGAATCTAGATTAAATGTCCAAGAATAGCAAGAGAAAGCATTAAGATAATGAACCCGAATTACTGAAGATTCCTTAAGACACAAAGTTTGAACGTGGCCAGAAAAAGTTTGCATGCTTGTTTGCGTGCTGCTAGCTGCACAGGTCTTCAGTGACTGTAATTACCTACCTTGAGACTAGCAATCTTACTTGCTATCTTTAGAACACACGGAAGTGGCCTTCTAGTTAGTCTTTGCTACAAGTTATTTCATTAGATATCTTAAAACCTTTGGCTGCTCCTTTTGGAAGTAGTTGAGAAATAACCTGACTCAGTTCTGCTAGCGAAGAACTAAATGCTGACTGTGTCTATGTTGGGTTTGAATTGTCTAATTATGGGCCCTGGKGCAGAAACTAATGACTTGGCTGCTAGTCTAGTAAGCTCTTGCAGGTTCCCTGTGGAATTTTGACTTCAAGCTACATAAAGGTAAATATGGTAGTACTGGCTTAATACCACTTAGATCTCTACTTCTGACCTAGGGCTGTCAGTGTCATTCTGTCCAGGTAATCATCAGGGCTGCTTTATACTTTGGGAATCTACAGACTTCAAGATGAACTGGTTTTTTGAAGCACTATTTTTCTTATCAAAATGGCCAGCAGGTTTGTCTTGAGTAAAAGTCCTAGGTAGACTACTTCTTACTAAAGGAAGAAAGGAGGCCTACACTTCCTACCAAGTGATGGATTTGACACTTCTGTTCACTGAGGTACAGTCTTTCGATTGGGCCAAGAAAGGGAAACAGGATTGGCACTCTTCTAGTTGCTGGCCAGAGCTCATGATACCCCCATAGCTTCATTGTGGCCAGTGTTTGAGGCAGGGTATGCATTCTGGAGCAGGGTCCATTTAACAATTTTTGCGCAGAAGGAGCGTTTGGCATTCTCCTCAGCCTGGTGAGATCTCTCTCCTAATGGTAGTTTCTGTTTCTGTTAGCCTAATGCTAACACTGGGACTCTAGTCCCAAACTASCTGGTCCCAACTTCTAGGATGTAGCAGAGCTTTTGTTTTGCCCCTCTGAGTCACTGGCTTAATTGATACATTCCATGTGGTAGCTGCTTTCCTGTTACAGTAAGTCTAGGTGATACAAGGTTAATGTGCTTGTTAAAACTGCCTTCAGCTGTGTTCCGTACTTCTCATCCTTATCTCTTTTCTCCTGCCTGCTTGCCTGCCTGTTGGACTACTTGCTACCTAGGGTAGCAGATGAAGCTTTCTACAAACAACCCTTCGCTGACGTGATTGGTTATGTGTATGTTGCTTAACTACTAATTCTGTTTGCTAGTCAACTAGGTAATAAGGAGGATCAGAAATAGTGCTGAATGTCTGAAGGTGACTTCTGAATATTTCAGGGCAGTATGAGTTAACGTACGTAAATAGCCTTTCCTTTTCAGACTGACTCTGATCTGCAGTATTAAGTGCCGTTTTCCCGTAAGGATCCCATACACTGCAAAACATCCAGCACTTTCAGATTAATTCATGTGGTATACATAGCACTGCAATTTTGGTAATGACTTCAGTAGTCTTTAGGTGTAGGGGTTTACAGCTGTTTCCAGGCCTGTGAACACTGTTTGGCAGGATGCTTTGCTGGGTATGTGGGTTAGTGTCTGCAGTCTCACATGGGTGGGTGCTGTATTTAGTCCTAGTCACTTCCACAGAGAAGCACAATGTTTAACTCTGCATTCTCTGTAATAGGCGTTGAGCTCCTGAGCTGTGCTCATTTGCCTGCATAATCAGAAAAATATTCAGGCGATGCTTGCACATAAAGCTCCTCAAGCCAAGGAAGGTGGAAAAGAATCACCTGCTGTAAATCAGGGTAGAAGAGGTGTGTGAATATAGAATTAGGATGCTATTAGAGAACAGATGAAAAGTACAAAAAGGTGGTATTGGAAAATCAGCATTAGCTGCTGGGAGAACATTTAGGAACAGCTCTGTAGACATTTTGCCAGCCTAATGGATCAATAAGAATACAGCTGTGACTTTCAAGCCTCAATGAGTATGCTAGTTTCCATGGAGTGGAAGGATTGCAGTGTTCATTGGCTTGTTCATGTTTTAATTTCTTCCCTTAATTTGTAGACTTGAACTGAAAGATGGCCATGTCACAGATTCTAAGGTGACACCTTTAGAAGGTGTATTGGTGAGCCATGGTGTGGCTTTGAGTGCATTAATACTGAAGGTTCTGTGTGTAATTCATTACCTAACTGTAGGTAGATGTAAACCAAGACTTGTGAAATGATGGATTTACAGGTGGTGTTTGATGTTTCTGAAGTCTCCTGGAGTTGATTTTGATAGATTTTCCAGTAAAGCCCTTATTTTCATATATCCAATGCAAATGTGCAGTGTAAGTGCTGCAGAATAAAATTTGGCAGCCTGTTTCCTGAATGTAGGCTAAGCTAGTAGTGCATGTTCAGCCAGCTGATCATCTGCATTAAACTCATTCTCATTTTCTATATCTGACTTAAACTTTCTCTCCTTGTTTCTTTTCTTCTCTTCACCTTTAAGCACAAACATAAATCATCCTTGCTACAGCCTAGAACAGTTAAGTAAAAAAATCTTCACTGCCCCTTAAAAGTGTCATGTCACATAAAGTAGCAGTGTTGTAGTGACCCTTGTCTTCAGTGGTGTCTGTAACCTTATCATCCCTGTGAACAGTGCTGAACCCTCATGGGAGAGTCATCTTCACTGCTTTTTCTGTACTGCTTGTTGGAGTAGATGGATTTGGTTTGATCTCTTGATGCTTACTGCTCTTGCACTCAGGCAGCTACCAGGGCCCCACAGTTCACGTAAACTAGATGCTGGAGTGTTATCCATGCATTGAAGCAATGCTGTTGCAGCATAGCAATGCCAGAAGGATACAGCTGGGAAGCTACTGGCACTAACCTGTACACAATGTAAAAAGCCTCCTTAGAGTCTCCTTAGGGTGAGAGCAGGGGAAATGTGTTTATCCTGTGAGCTGACCTCAAACAAGTCATCCCCTCTGCCAAGATACGCTTTAGTCTATAGCACCCACAAGCATGGGTTTCATGACTTAAATTCCTTTTGATTCATGCTGCTTCACTACAGCATTGGGCATCATCAGCAGATAGTTTTATGATGGCCTGTAGGCCTTGGGGCTGATTTAAATCCTTAAATGGAATCTGTGTTAAGACATGCTTTCAGGGAGTTGTAAATTTCCAGTTGGCAAGTGTCCAATATAAGCCATCAAGTGGCAGAGGCTTAACTAGTTAAGACTTGGGCATTTCTCCAAAAATAAAATGCCTACATAGGAGTACCTTACTTCCTGGCAGTTTGTGTGGTGACTCCTTAGGCAAAGACTCAATAACTATTCTTAAACCAAACACCTGTATTCCAACATTTTACACAGCAATCCTCTGCACTGCTTGTGCATAGCATACTACTGCAACTACTTTCATCTGCAGGGTTGGGGCAGTGGGAGCTTAAGTAGCCATAATGTCCACAAGCAGCTGTCAGGTCACATTTCTTATGAAACGTGCTGAAAGAAACTGCATCCTGTAAGAGGGAAGGGAAGAAGTGCCTTATATGCTGGGCATTAACGCAAGGTGCATTGCATTGCTTTTAGGGCAGCTGAAGAAGCCTTTGTGAATGATGCAGAAGACATTTTTCCAGGCACTGAGTGGGAACGTGTGGCTCAGCTCTGTGACTTTAATCCCAAGTCTAGTAAGCAGGCAAAAGATGTGTCCCGCATGCGTTCAGTCCTCATCTCACTCAAGCAGGCTCCGCTGGTTCGCTGAAGGAAAGCACAATGGAAACACTACAAATGCAATATCTTAACCTTACTCAGAGAAGCTATGTTTGCAGTAATTGGATTAATTGTTTCAATGTTTTTTTTGGACCAAACCTCATGATGTATCTAGAGCTGATCATTGTTTGATTGCATGTTCTTCCTCGTGTTTCCCTTCTGTGTCTGAAATGGGAGAACCTTCAAAACTGTAGTCTCTGTGCTATTGTGCACTGAGATGTCACTTCCCATGTTACTGATATTAAAGATCTGTTAAACAGCAAAATGTGTTGACTTTGGATGAATTAAGAAGCTCTCCTGCTCCCTTTTGACAGGGGGTGTTTGAATTGAGTGTGAGCAAACATTTCTCTTAATTGCTAGTGTTTTCACCTTGCTGGTGACTGACCAGCCAGCAATGCTCCTGGTCTCTGAGAGGCTGTCCTGCTTGTGTCTATAAGCTTTCTTAAAGCTCTTGAGAGCTTTAGTTTAAAAACTGCTTCCCTATCCAATTTATCACACAAGATAGAAGCTCTAGGAAACTGGAGCAGCAGCCCTGTTAAGGAGCTTATCTCATTTCTAGCGGAACTGAGGATACTGCCTTCTGCAGGTAAGCAGTTCTGTGTAGTTTTCTGCTGTCACTCCAGCTGCAGATCTTAGGCTAGAAATACAGTACAGGGCACTGAGTAGTTAAAGCCTTTGATATTCTGCTGCATATTCTGTTCTGCCATATATTCAATGCTGGCTTCATATGCAAAGTCCTGTTGTGCAGAGGCTGTTTGGGTGTTTTTAAACTGTGTCCTTGTCCTTACTGACTCTTGCAGACGCTTTCTCCCACCAGGGTGGTGGACTGGAGATTTGGAGAGCAAGAGAAAGGAAGACTTGCTCTTACAGCTGCTCATCTACTGGGTTAGAGCTCTGTCTGCCAAGGAGGTTGAATTTGAAACAAACTGATCCAGAAAATCTCTGTTCTGCTGCTTCCTTGTCTCTCTAAWCTCACCCAGCATTCACAGGGGCTGTATTCTAGCCTTGCTCTGGTAAGACTTACATTAGCTGTCTATCTTGTAAGAATAGTCTGTTCAGTCTCATACATTATTTCACCATTTTAATCAAAGATACAGTATCTTAACTAGTGTGTAGCAGAAGTGCTTTAATACCTTTTGTGTACAAGCTGGAAGGTTAGTCCAGACAGTTTGAAGAGGGCTGCAGATGCAGATTAAAATTTACTAAGGTTCAGGGCGTTGCTGCACAGTAACTCTTACTAGCAGCTGTGTCTTGCTGGTGGATAAGATACTGAATAAATGGTTGCCAGTTGGGCTTCAACAGCTGAGCTGTACCTTACTGTTGTGTATAGTGACTGGAGCTATTCTCATGTTTGCAAGTGTATTCGCAAGCTACTGATGAGTCGTGATGAAAATAATACAGACTACGGGTCTGGAAGCTTAATTCCATGGAGGATTAAAGCAGGAAAATATTTTCTGAACTGCACAGGGATACCACAGGTGAGTTCAACAGGACTGAAGCACAGAGCAATATCCATAGAATACTGATACTCAGTGCTAGCCTTCACCAATTATGCATTCACCTCATCTGAAAACTTCCTTTCTTCCACTCACCCCAAAGCTCTACAAAGGCTTCTAAAATGAATTGGTAATTTAATAAAGAAAACTCCACTGCATTAAATATATAATGTTTAAAATGTTAATTTGAATTTACTCTAATTTGAAAGATCAAATTAGAGGGGTTCCTGCACACTGAGTTATGGAACTCATTAATCACCACATTGTCTTATAACATTTTATCTGTGCTAAGGGCATGGGYTTGAGCTGCAATCCAAGAAAATGGGCAAAGACTCTCAAATTCAAGGCCAAAGCAATGTTATAGAAGTTAAAGCAGTGCTTTATAAGATGGGTCTGCAGGGGCTAACAATGTGTGGGGGGGTCTTTTTGTGTACACCATCTAGCTGGAACACTTAACAAGCAGCTCTGTTGGTTTTGGTTAACTCCTCTAGCTCTTGTGCTGAGATTTTGTAGATTCTCTCTTCTGCCTTAATTTTATATTCAAGTATGCTAGCTCACTGTCTCCCTCCTACCTCCTATATCAGCGCTGTCACAGAATCACAGAAAGGCTGAGGTTGGAAGGGACCTCTGGAGGTCATCTGGTCCAACCCCCCTGCTCAAGCAGGGCCACCTAGAGCTGGGTGCCCAGGACCATGTCCATGCCGCATTTGAAGACCTACAAGGAGGGGGACTATCACCTCTCTAGGCAGCCTGTGCCAGTGCTCAGTCACCCTCACAGTGAAAAAGTGTTTCCTGATGTTCAGGAGGAACCKCCTGTGTTTCAGTCTGTGCCCATTGCCTCTTGTCCTGTCACTGGGCACCACTGAAAAGAGCCTGGCTCTGTCATATTTGCACCCACCCTGCAGATATTTGTACACATTGATGAGATCCCCCCTGAGCCTTCTCCAGGCTGAAAAGTCCCAGCTCTCTCAGCTTTTCCTCACAGGGTAGATGCTTTAGTTGCTTAAACACCTTTGTGGCACTTTGTTGGACTCTCTCCAGTATGTCTGTGTCTCTTGTACTGGGGAGCCCAGAACTGGACCCAGCACTCCAGATGTAGTGCCCTCCCCAGTCGTGTGGCCTCACCAGTGCCCTAGTCAGACTTTCTGTGTCTGAGAATTATTTTAGATACTTAGACCTTGTAACACTGAGCAAAAGAATACTCAGCTTTATTTTGGCAAATCTGAGCCCTTGTGTGTGCTTCTGAACACTGACTTATTTCCTTCAGAGGTCAGCATCTGTCACTTTGTTTTGTGACTTCATGTGACAATTCTGTACTACAGCTGGCCTAGCTGAGTGTACTCATTCCTCTGTTTATGGGCCTTAACTTCCTTCTGTTGCTGCTTATCTCCATGGCATGTAACTGATGCAGAAAACTGAGTCAGTCAGTGGAATCTGGGAAAAAAACCTGGACACTTCCTATCCTTCAAACAAAACCCCAGGTGCATGTGCAGAAAGATCTCACACAGCATTGAGAGAGCAGCTGTGGACTCTGGCTGAATACATTCTGGTATAGAACTTGTGTTGTTTAGCTTGTGATCAGGTGGCAGCCAGCACCCAGCCAGTCTGAAATGATAATGAGCATTTGTAGAGAAAAAGGGGGATGGAATCGTGGGTTCATTAGAAAGCAGGGAGCCTGAAAACWACAGCACTGCACCTTCATCCTCTTAGCCTGAGGAACATGGGTAACAGTTTTAAGTAGCCATAAACAAACATGCTATGGCTCCCTGTTTCTTGCTGATGTGTTTTTCTGAGCAGCTGGTAAAGAGGGAAAGGTATAGTTTACTGGCTTGTATTTTAGAATGGACAAAGTGGGTGTCCTGTGTTTTGGCCAAAAGAGGTTTCCTCCAGTAGTACCTGTCACATGGGGAAGCTTGTTCCTCTGCAGAACGGCRGTGCTGCAGCAGCGTGCTGCGGCGCTGGGTGGTGGTGTGCCTGGGGCTGCACTGCATCTGCAGGATCCTCAGATGTTATGAGGTTACCGACAACTGAGGCCTTTGTGGTCTGACTTCCATGGGGATGGTCCGCTGAAGCGTTTGGTATGTTCTAGTCCAAGGGCAGGCTAYTCAACACCCTTCAACAGGGGAGTGTTTCATTAGGTCTTGCCTCAGTAATGCAACTTTCACTAACAATTATGTATGATTACAGTGTTGCAATGCCATTGCCTACAGTTACAAGCGCACATTTAAGCTCTTGCTTCATGTGGCTGTTTACTGGTCACAGCTGGTTAACCACCTGCAGAAATTTTACCCGGCTCAAGGCATGAGGTATGGATGAGGTAAAAATCTTACTAACTTTTTAAAAAATGCTCTATCCATACTTACCACAGGCTTGTTAAATTAAAATTAAAAATAAAGGACCTTTTGGGAAAAAAATCAGGATATTTCTTCCAAATTTTACCTTAAATACAGTCTTCATACACTTTCTGGTTAATTAAGCACAAATTTGGCACTTTATTTGCATTTAAAATTTCTGCATAATGTGCCTCATGCAAAAAAAAAATGGAAGACCTAGTATTCAGAACACCTGCAGATACAGAGTTGCAGCAAGGCAAAAGTGGTGTGGAGAAGTGCTCTCTCTTTTTAGACTAGCAGAAAGAACTGGCTGTATTACTTGTCTTCTCATTGCCTTGCTTAATCTGAAAAAGCAGTCAWCTTTGGTTTCTTATACCCAACTGCAGTATACAAGCAGTGGGTGGTTTGGGCACCACAGCAAAGTACATGGTTTGATCTTGTTTTGTGTGAACTTGCCAAATGAACCAAAAACTAGCAGTGCTACAACTGTATGTGCAAACTTAAGCAAGGCTTAAGAAAAATTCGGCTTTCTGTGTCTTCTTCGGAATCTCATAAGCATTTTTAGTTGTTACTAAAACACATTATATGCCCACAGTGCAAAGCATCTGCTTTCACATTATGAAGTAAACAGAGCTGGGTGCCAGACTAAAACTGTACTAAATACATGGCTTTAGCACCTATACTTCAGCTGCCAAAGCACTAGTTCTGATGTGCCATTGATAAACCATTTTCCAAACACAATTACCTGGAATGGTCCAAGGAGTGTACAGTCCAGGTATTTTACCCTTACTAATGACTGTAAACTCTCCACAGCATTTGAAGGGGACGCAGTGATCAGATTTCACAGATGCAGGYTGAATCAGGGTATAAACTCTGTCTGCACCTTACTGTCTGTGATGCGTTTCTGTKACACAAACTTGACAGTGCCTCCGTTGGCAATATGTCCTTCTGACAATTTTGATACACTTAAATGAAGGACGGTGCTTCAAGACCACCAGAAGGTTGAGGCATTTGTTAATTTTGAGTGTCTGGATGGCAGGTCAAAGACACAAAATACTGAATAACTAAACTTGCTCCTCAGGAGATCAAAAAGAAATGCCAAACCTTGATGCTGTACTGATTAGGTATGTGGCTTGCAAAGCATCAGCAATGATCTGTAAAAAGTTAGCTAGCAAAACTYAACTGGCCGCCTAATGGTGCCAAGTCCTGTCTGGTTGGGTTTCTATGCTTAGGCAGAGCTGTTGTGGACAAAGCAGTCTTTTTCCACCAGATGCAAGGATGAGGAGCAATGTGGTATAGGGACTAACAGAGGTCTTACATTGGTTACGTGAAGTATAAGCTAGAGCACTAAGAACTCCACTTTGTTTTAAGTCACTTTCCAACGTTTTGGCACTCTGCAGTTTTAAGTACTGCTGGAACGTGCTCTTGCAATGCTGGTTATAAACATGCATGTCTGTGAGGCGTCTCCTCCTGCCCRTGCTCTTGAGCGTCATCATATGCAATTATGCTTAGTGGGCTGGACAGTGGTATTCTTGCTAAGGCTTTAGCACAGTTAGGATACCRCGTGCCCTTACCAGGGACACTGCAAAACCAAACCTCCTCCTCCAGCAGGTAGTATTAGCAGATGTTGCCAATGCAGGTAAGGAGAAGGCACTGCTTCTTTAGGCTTTGAAATGCTGACAATAGCTGGGGAAAGAGTTCGGCTGTCATCTTGTGCTTTTGCTCYCCATCTTCCCTTACAGTAATGGATACAAAGGCTGATTTGCCCTCACTGGAGCCCGTGACTTTCATGGTATGGGCTGCTCTAAGGCATCAAGTAACCAGATAACACAGTACTGCAGATGTTCTGTGAACATCTGATGTTCACTCCCCCTGGGCTTGGATACAATTGGGAGCTAGTGTCCATAACACCTCTGGTCCACAATAAAGTGCCTGAAGTGTGAGGTAGGTTTCTGAACAGGGGAGGAAGGAGAAACAAACAAATAAAATCAGTATTATGCTATTAAATATGATATATTTTTTATTCTTTTTGATTTTGTAAACCCACAAACTTCTCACGGAAAACTGCAAGGACTTCTGCACCACTTGCACATAAGCAGCAGGTTTCTTGTCCAGTTGACAGAAAAAACATTTTGAAAAGCATCTGAAGAACCATTTTCTTAACAGCACTAGACGTTAAAGGTGTGTAGAGTAAAACTTTTTAAATGTGTTTTAATCTTTCATGTTTTCTCTATACCTGCACCCTCCTTCAGCTGCTATGGAAAAACATTTCTGGAGTCTAAGATATCAAAAGTATCCTAGCTTCAGGAGGTCTGGAAAGCAAAAGCCTGGTCCCGCTTTTAGTCGGGCATTCCTTGTGATGCTAGAGGATGGAAAGATCAAATGAGAGGGGTCTTCTCTGTTAGAATCTCAATACTGTTACTCCTGACCTGAGCTACTATCACCGTAGAGCAAAGCCGATTTCTCCTTGACCTGCTCATGGAGCTACTGCTCTGGTATTGAAGTTACTTACTGGCAATCACCAAGTAAACCAAGACACGTAGGAAGAGGAACTAAGAATCCCTGGTGACATAAACCCTACTACAACTTTGCAAATGGTTAAGAGCCAGTATTTGCTGATTCTTAGAAAAACTATGGTACAGAGGCTGCGCAATTATTCCTGGAGATATCAAAGAGATCCGGTGGTGTTTCTAAAGTCTGTTATGAAGATGTGAGTTCTCAGTAAGCATTCCTTGCAGAAGAGAGGATGAAGTAAAGGCAACTTGTGTAGATTATATCCCAGAATTAGCCAGTAGAGTGGTTCACTATACTAACAGCTATTCAGTCCAAGATTATTGTATAGCAGAGGGCAGTGGTTGCAGAAGGTTGTTTCATTTTGGTTGGAGAAGTTTGAGTGTGGAAATAGCCCCTTTAATTCCCCTGTACTAGTATATTACTGGGCTTCTGAGAATACCATCAGAGGTGGATGAGTTAGATGTCAAAACAGGCCATTACATGAAGGACAGAGAATGGTCTTGTGACTGTTCCTCCACAGGTATCTTCTTTCTGGGATAGCCGATCAGTTAGATGGGTCTGTTTTTCAGTTTCTCCTTGTGTCAAATAGTTGTCATTACTACAGGATCTTGAAAGTGTGCTAAAAAGCAGCTGGGTAAGACACAGCTATATATCAAGAAGGACTAGTTAAAGAAACATAAACCATGATTTACCTAGGAAAGCCTTCATTGGTATTTGACATACTTTGCTCCCAGGCTTCTGAACGTCTTGAAAGTGAGGATGAGGCTCAGATTTGACTTTCCATCCTGCAAGCTGATGGTGAATACAGGAAAAGAACAGTGTACCTGCAGCCATCAGAACTGCTGAGGAGATGCACTATGTCACTCTGCAGTGGAAGATGTTTCTTGAAAGGTAGAGAGTCTTTATGCTCAGATGCACCACATGGCTGAAGTTARCTGAGCTAACTGGCTACTAAAGAATAAAACAGTCCCCTCTCTGCTAATTTGGCAGACAAAGTAGTAGACTAAGTCCCTCGAGAAAACCCCAAATAATAAAATTCAAATAATTTACTGTTGGCCATAGCCAGAAGACAAAGATGCTCACTGCTACACTTGTCAGCTTGTTTGGACTGCTCTGCAGGCTGTACGCTCGCTAGACCATGATCTTTTCCTTCATATGCAAAGCTTCTAAAATGGGACTCTGCCCTCTAAAGATAATGTAATAAATAACTGCCTCCACCAAGTCCTTCATGAATCACAATTTCTAGATGCAGTCTTTTTGACTGTAGAGGCAACTTCCCTCGTTTCCACCCACTGAAATTACTACCTGCTATTGGTGATTACATCATGTTTACTTTGTGGGTGGAAGCCTGGAAACTGAAAAGCTGGTCACATTGTAGACTTCTCATTTCACATAGGTGGGAAATGAGACATGGATCCCCAAATGTTAGCTCTAATTTGACACACTATACACATATTCGCCACCGTACATCAAGATATGCTCATAAATAATTCAGCTGCACTTAAAGCAACATATAGGCTTACCAACAGAGATGATTAAAACCAACAGAATTGCACATTAGTTCCTATGAAGTCAGATGAAATTTAGGAAAAATACAAAACGATATTACCTCAGTTTGGAAATGCTGAAGTAGTCACTAACTATTCAGAACACTACTCTGATTCAGTAGCAGCTCTCAAAGAAAAGTTTTGGGCAAAGTATTCCCTCCACCCATTAGGAATTTGAACAGTCCATTTCTATAATTCTTCCAGGTACCTAGTATATTCTACGTGTAGTATAATCCAGTACCAGGCTAGCAGCTCCAAGAAGAGCAGGATCTGCTAGATTTGAGACCACCACATCCACGGTTTTAACAGAGGCCAGAGCCTGTCGATTTATCACATCTTTGACAGCATTAACATAGTGGCTAGCTAGAACTCCAGAAAGGATCACAAGAGAGGGGTTCATGGTGTGCAGAATGTTCACAACTCCAAGGCCTAATGCTGTCCCAGCTGAAAAGATAAAATAAAAAGAAATTAAGTAGAATACTCAAAGCAGTCCAAGGATCAGTTTTTGAAACAGGTCCGTTAGCAGCAAATGACACTGTCAGGAAAGTGTTCTATTCCATATGGCAGACAGTTTTGAGTTTATATTATCAGACAATATGAGTTTGCCATTAATTTTTCTTTCAAAAGTAAAAGAAAAAAGGCAAATTTATTGCACAATAATGCATTATCCAATGATATGGATGTGAAAGACAAAGCAATGCATTACCACTCTTGTAAACGAAGAGAAAATAGGAAAGCGTTATTCTACCATCTTAGTGCTATCAGCTATGTATGAGGAAAAGGACTGTGTTTAAAGCTAGTAAAACAGTAAAATATCTCTCATAAAGTAGTAGGTAAATTGCCTTTGCTTGCTCGCTCAGACTAGCCRTTCACTTGCCTACAATGAAATGTCCCCAAATTTTCCAATATGAGAATGTTGAGACCTCACTTTTTTTAAAATGATCTCTGCAGAAACTTTTCATCGTCTCATTTATTGGAACAGAGACTTTTAATACACACTTCTGCTCACATTTCCTCCAACATCTATATTTAACATTTCAATACCATTAGTAATTTTATACAGAGAGGTCCACAACATGTGGCGTTATGTTTGTAGTGTTACAGTGCATTACCATTTCTGTATCCCCAAAAATCTGATCACGGGAGGGTTCCACACTTTAGGCTATGTTCTCACCTGTTTTGAGAATGCCATCTGCTTTTGTGTTCCCAAGTTTAGCTGCTTGAATGAGATGTGCAGCGCTAACAACCTCCTCCTTTTTCACTGACATTCCTTCTACTAAAAGCAGATCCTCTGTTTCAAGAGTAGGAGAGAAGCCAAGAGAAAAACATGGTGATGTGGTAAGTCAAGAAATGGAGGGTGACAAACAGGCAGTAAAGATCTTCACATCTCTTTTACTTGCACACTGAAGCCTGAATCCTGAGCAATCTGTCCAACCCTGAGTTTAGCCAAAGCAGTCATATCCGTATTATTCAGGGAACAACTTGTAGAAGCAGGGCATCAAACGCGAACAGTTACAGTATGGTAATTCCCTAGTCTTCTCAGCCCCAAAAGTTAATAAAATAAAATATAAATGTTCCCAAACTTATCTAAGACTGAGAAGCTATTGCTGAAAGACAATCACTGTGAAACCAAATATCACAGAATGCCTGCCAGATAACATTACAGCATGCTTAAAAAGGAGACACTAAACTCTGCTACATGCTTCTGGTAATTTTGAGACCAGTGGTTCCAAATGTGGCTTGCCTGGGTATTGCCATCACTGAAAAAGAATTGTATTGTACTATGCAGGTTGTGGCAGCTCCTGGGTTGGCCATACACAGGAATCCTATCTGGTTGCCTGTACACCTATTCTCATCTCCTTCTAGAAAAAGATGGCAGGTCTATTTTTCTTAATATCATCTGTGCAAATTCCTTCCTATACTGCAATTTAGTAATCATGTTTTCAAAAATAAAGTACATAGATACCATCATGCAGTTTCTTAGCTTCTCTCTGTAATGCTATTCCAGAGGCATATGCTTCTATACATCCTTGGCTACCACACAGGCACTCTGGTCCATCTAAAGATACAACAATATGCCCAAGCTCAGCAGCACAGAAAGAACTGCCATGGATCAATTCATGTTGATGAACGATTCCACCTCCAATTCCTGCAAAGATATGAAAACTTCTACAATTAAAAAAAAAATAAAAAAGGATACAGTTTTTAAAGGCCCCAATTCTGCAGGACATTGACATTTGCTTATTCTAATRCAGACAAGATAAAGTATGTGCATCAGTAGGTTCTATATTGGAAACCAAAATTTTCTGGTTATTGAAGAACACTTCTCTGTTTGACACACCTAATAAGCAAGCTCATAGCTCCCTCCTATTCATATATGTATCAAAATGGTATATAATGCTTCCCCTTTCTTAAAAAGCCTATGGATGGTACTAAACTACTGACCTTAAAAAGCCTATGGATGGTACTAAACGACAGACCTTTTAAGCTTGTGAGTCATGCTCTTTACGCACAAAACTAACCTTTCAAGTGGTGTTAAAATTTTGCATTTCAGAGGAGATGTTTTAATGCTGTATTTAGACAGCTAAGCCTGTGTGCTAAAGAGCCAGGACACTTAAATCTGCAATCCTCTGCTGCCTCTTCCCAAACCCTGGGTGGGGATTCATCAGCTAGTTATTATTGCCACCATTCTAAAGGACTATATAGGGGGTGTGTGTATATATATATATATATATATATATATATATATATATATATATATATATATATATATATACACACATACATACACACATACATACTACATATAACAAAGGAGAAAAGTTACCCCACATTTGCATTTGAGATATAGTAAGTACCATCTCTCATATTCAGTTGTTTATCTTCTAGATATACATCCTGATCTGACTTGTATTTCTGCAGCTGAAAGAGAATTAAGCTATAAAGCTGAAAAAAGCAAAATTACTCCAGCTAAAGTTGCTCAGATTCTCCTTATTTTGAAAAAATGGTTTGCCTGCATGGCTGTATCAGCAGAACTTCTTTTATCAAGAAGCTTATACTATGCAAAAGGTTTCATTTGCCTGAATAAATTAAAAAGTACTCTAAAAGAAACAAATAGATACAGTGGCAGAAGGATTTTTGGTTTGTTCTTAAACCAAATAAATATYAGGATTTTGCAGGCACAGTGGTGGTGTTAATGCTTTTAAGATCAGCTGAGCCTCTGAATGATGGTGCTGGTATWTTGACTTCGGGTTTCATTGAACTATAACATACCCACCTGTACCAGTAATGAGTGTTACAAAATTTTCTATTCCTTTTCCATGACCAAATTTCCTCTCTGCTAGAGCAGCACAGTTTCCATCATTGTCCACCCAGACTGGCAGGTGCAGAGCATCAGATATTGGAGTTCTGAGATCCACAGAGCTCCACTCCTGAATGAGTTTTGTAGAGTGAAGCACAATGCCTTCTCGGGGGTTTACCCGTCCTCCTGTGGAAATACCTACGTCCCAGAAATACAAGAGAGAAAAATCAAAACTAAGTCAGTGTAATACTTTAAGTAAAAGATTTATTTTTCTCTTTTCAATGACAAGTATTTTTATTTCTAATACTAGCCTTTGAAGCAGAGCGTGAAAGTAAAAATTTCTAAGTATTACTGGCTGTGCAATTTCTGACATGTAAAGATAATTCACAGAACTCCATTGCTCTAATCACAATGCACCCAGCATCTTAAGACTAACTAGATGGGTAACGGTTAGTGTTAGAGAGTTAACGTTCCTACTTCAGACAAGATTGCAGCAAATCACTTAATACTTGTGTTTCTTTTTAGTCGTGTATGAAAGACATACAATAGCAAACTGTACAAAATAAAATTGTTCCAGACCCTTGAACAGTAGAAGTGTCCTGAAATTTGCATAAACTCTCAAGATTTAGAATGACTAAAAATAATCTCTGGACTTTGAGTAGTAATTTCTACTTAAAAATACACTGTTTTCCAGCAAAATCAAGACTGTGTTCAGAGATTTGTCTACTGAACGGACTAATGGCTAATAATATTAGCCAAACCAGTTTTCTCTAGCTAGAGAGRCTTCTAAAGTTGATGGACTCTGTCAGGACCTCTGAAAAGTAGGCCACTCTATTGTGGAGGTATTTAGCTCTAGACAACAAAGTTTGACCATTTTCTCTATTATTCTTGTACAGAGATTATATAATTGTGTCACTTATCTAAAGATGTTCAGAAAAAAAAAAAGAGTCCCAGGGTTAACATTATAACAGAAAGCAGCACAAAAGCTACAAGACAAGCAGCTGAATTGAACATTAAAGCTGTCAGAACCCCAAAAATCTCACTTTGTAAAGAACAAATCATCTGAGAACCTGTCAGCAAGTACCTAATAGAAACAACATTTCCAATGTCAATCTGTGAAGGTCTTCCTAGGATTTTAAGAACCAAATGTTTATTACAACAAAACCTTATTTAATACTTAGTAGCTAACTCAGCAATAGCTTAGTAAAACATGTCTACTTTTCCTAAATGCCATAACGCTGTAATTGATGTAAACGACTACAGGAATTAGCAGAAGGTATCTCCTCATCCTCTTCTACTATCAGCTCCAGAAAGGTAACTTAAATACTGCCTAATAGCAGTAAATAGATAGCTCTCACAAGTACCTCTATGCAATATTTGTGTATACATCTGGATCTCCTCTGGTTTAAAATTTGTGTTTTGTAAAAGTAAAAAAAAAAAAAAATCAGTAACAGCTGCTAGTGTTATTTGGGCCTGATAGTCTTTACTTTTCCCCTCATTTTCATAAAGCTGTTTTTAATATAAATGCTTTGTTTTGAGTAAAAAAACCCAACAAAAATAACAAAATTGAAACTAACCGCAGAGCTGTTGCAACCTAGACTCATTTGATTATCAAGACAAAAAGATGTTGAAAATTACGATTTTTTTCCAGAGTCCTCCTTTTTAATCACTCTGCAAACCTGTTTTAGTGGGAGTTCTTCAATCGAAGTTATGCTCATGTAGCTAGTATTTTGAGTGCTGACAGCAGTTTATAGGACTAAAAGGAGGAAAACACTTTTTTTCATTGCTTTCTGTTAGTAGCTCTTTCTCCTTATTCATTTCCAATGGTTATTACTTTTACCCTTACCTATGACAGCTGGAAGAAGGCCAGCGTTACTGATAAAAAGTCCAGGATTACGTCCAGCCCTTTTGCTCAGTCTTGCAAAAATTCCTCCAAAGTTACAGGAACTCTCCACCTTATGACTATTAGCCTTAATGAAATGACTAGAATCTAATACATTAATTATTCCCATAGGAATGATATGTCATTCTCTAAAGAGAACTTTCAATTTCAGTTAGTATTCTGATTCAGACTGTGACTCTGAATGAGGCAAAGAGCCGCTAACAAAAATAGCCAGGTAAGAAATTTTATTCTGTAGCACAGCTTTTCCCCTTATTACTCAGTAATTGAACAGTAAGCAATCAGTCACAGAAGGAAGGGGGCTGAAGAATAAATATGAATGCAATTCTTGTAAAATGACAAACAAAAGGAATGTTTTTTCCCCATAAAAACCTCTGTAAATCAGTTCATGGTTTTGTTATCCTAATAAACATAGCTGACTGTAAACTGTTCTTACATACTTGCAATAGTGACTACTGCAGAGTTTACCATCTTTTCTACAGGAAAAAGAAAAGGCTTTCAAGTTTTAGCATTTGGACACAATAAAATAATCTGGRTGGTTAAGTCACATGTATTACCCAACAGATAGTCTGAAAGATTTGATTTGAAGGTCTGACATCTTTCTTCTTATGGCTTTGTGTACTTAACATTGTTTTGAAAAATACTTTTAAAAGAAGTTCAAGTTAACTTTTGTTCCTACCATGTGATTCAAGTAAGTTTTGGTCTGGAGCAAACTACTTTTCCTTTGGAGCATTTCTCAGCTAAAATGAGGATTTTATGTCCTCCTTAAAAATCCAGGACACATTAATTGACACCTTAATTAATAACTGTAATATCTAGGACCAAAGCTCCCAGTCATCACTAAACTGAAGAAGTCCTGTCTGGTATAAACACACAGTTTAACTTGGAACTCTACTACAGTGTAAGTAAACCGGACATCAACAAAAAAGGCTGCTTTTGTCTCTGCTAGCTGCAAATTTAATCTAGTGTTTTAGCCTTTTTAGTCTGCCCTAGTGTAACTGAGGATTCTGCTGCACAGTTGATGCTGGCCATAAAGAAAGGGTTACAGACAGTAGAGGAAACTTGACTTAGCTGCGGTTGTTTCAAGAGCTGTTTCAATACACACTAAGCATCTGACTCACAATTCTGAGACTGCAGGGAGCTTAAAAATCCACAAAATCTATGCACCACGCATTTTACATATAGTTTAGATGTAACTCAGCAGACTGCTTTCGTCGCTGTTACAAACTGGGACAACTTCAGTCTTCATAGTCAGCTTCTCATTTTCACAGACATTTAAAAAAGTTTTTGTGTTAAGAATATAATTTAAGAGCTTAAAATACACAAGATCTGTTTTAGAAAGGTGTTTTAAATTAATCAGTAGTGATTTCATTTCATGTTGAAAAACTTGGATGAGGAGACAAAGTTAGTATTGTTAACTTACCTACTCCCAAAATTCTGCAGTTCACATTTACTGCCTCCGATGCAGCCTCTACACACATTTTTAGAATTAATTCTAGTCTGTCTTCATAAGTTTTAGGGTTGAGCTGGGTATACTTCTTAACTATTTCACCCTAGAAATTAAAAACAACAAAACATGCCCTGTAGAAATGKACTTCATGATGAGATTCCTCTTCAGTTTAAACCACAGGTCAACTTGAAAATGGGGAGTCGTAACTTCTCTCTTTTTAAAAAAATACAGATGCATGCCTTAGATCTTGGTCCTACAGGCTGTTCTGTGCAAGATTCCTGTCAACTCTGAGGGACAAGTTTGCAAGATTAGGCATTACATTCTGCTTCTGTAATCAACCTCCCCTGTCTGAAATGAAATACATATTTTAAGGAACACATGGATTGTGTAAATATGACAGGAGCTACTGGAACTGCTRTTAGGAGTAAACTGTGATACAGCAATGCACTTAAGCTCAATACTATAAAGTGTTAAAAAAAAGTAAGAGAGTAGCAATTGCTAAAAAGGACAGAAAACCCATAGTGTTTGAAGAATAAAATGTTTCCAATGTGACTACATGAAAGTTTTGCATGCTATTTTACCAGCAGGAGGAGAGTCAGCCGAAGAGAAATGCTAGAAATTTCAATGCAAAATTTACTATCCTTTCAGAAATAACTTTTCTTCTAAGCAATTATACTTCTGAGTCACTTGAAATATTTCTGGAGTACCATCTACTGTGATGTATGTTGTATGAGGGAGGGAGGGTCCAGGARGAAGGGTTTATTTTCAACCCTAGAAGTCACACAGTAGTCATGAAAGCATTCATTATGCATGACCGAATCTGTGGGTACTAAGGAACTAATCTTAATGTAATGTTAATATTGCAAGATTAGGCCAGGAAACCGCAGAAGATATGCTGTTCAGAGATGTTATTCTCCCTATTATATCCCCAGTACTCTATATCTAAATGAACAGCAGTGTATTAATACAACTAAGCAAAAAGGAGTAACAAAGGCAGTCTATATGCAACATGTCTGAGCCATTGTTGCCAAAATAACTTAGAAAATTCCAAGACGTCAATGGTTTTAGATCCCACTCTCTCAGGATCGCATGAGCAATAGGGGTTGGGGATTTTTATAATGTTCAGTTTCCTCTTCTCTTCTGGTTTGGAGGGGGAGGGGAATCAGAGGAAGTTATTTTTGGAAGACAAGGCTGCAGCAAACATTATGAGAAGACACAACAGCTTTTAAAAGGAGCTTTTGAAAACTCAGCTTTTTTTTCATGAAAAGAAAACTACACCTTCATCTCTGCCATTTCCTGTTAAATGCTTACATCTCTTATGTAAATTTTATTATGAAAGTCTGATCCTTTTTCCTCTGACTTGCTAGCATTTCAACTTTTGTAAATGCCACCTCAAGCTACACTCTGCAAAATGGTCAGGATTTTTTTAAATTCATTTTTTTACTGGCTGTGTTGGCAGAAAATGCGGTGTCAATTTTACTTCTAAAAAAAATTACAYTTTTAGAAGTTTTTTTTAAGACCTTAAAGATGTGCCAGACATCTCCTTTTAAATAAATCCAAAAATTCTGGACCATATCAGGTCAATTTACATAGCCCTTCATCTTTCTGCAGGCAACTTACTTTTCTTTCTGGGTAATTATGTCTAACTGATCTAGTTATCTGGGAGTATGCAGTGTAACAGTAGGAGTAATTGTCCAATACTGTTGAGAATAAAAGCCAAAGATTTCTCAACATGAGTTTTATTCACATCTTTAAAGTGCTGCAGAGTTCAGGATTTTTATGTTTCCCCCCCAAACAGGAAGACTGGTATCTAAATGAGTTAAAATTTTTCAGTCCTAACTATCCTTTTATTTATCAACCTGGATAAGAATTATTTCAAATATTTTTACACCATCACCAAGTAATTTTTATCCCATAAGCTTGAAACTCACAAATTTAAATAGAAATTTTGTAGTTTTTTCATTGATCTGGATAATCAGCTGATGGTCATGGGTATATTTATTTGTTTCACTATACGATGCCTTTGCAAGTGATCTGGCACCAGATTGATACTGATGCCATTTTGGCAGCCTCGCTTGCTCTTTTTTAAGACTTCAGTTTTTGTTATGTTTGCCAAGTATAAACTTTCATCTTTCTAAGTCAGCTGTCAAACATATGTAATATGTTKTCTATGGCAGAGCTATGCAAGCAATGCATACTTATTAGTTCTATGACACAGGCAAAGGAAAGCTTCCTACTGTGCCATTACCAGAGAAATGGRCTGAGCAACTTCTGAGCATGGAGACCATTAAATCACACAGTATCCCTAATCCTGAACATCTCTCCATATAGCCTTTACAAGGCTGTAACTTCAAGCCTATTTCAAATGGGTTACTTTTACAAGAAGAGAGGCACTTCAGACTCAAAACTCACTCAGTCTTTAAAGTCTCTATGAATTCTGGTGTACGTATCAAATTCTACTTCCTCTGATGATCGTATTAAACCATCAAGCATCTCTTTTCATACATCAAAGGACACAGTCAACACAATTAAAAAAAAAACAAAACAAAAACAAAAACCCTGATAGGAATTTTAGAAGATTATCATACAACTCAAATCCACCACCCTTTTCCAATGCAAGATCAACAAACTATAATTCAGCTGGTTTTAAGAGACCTTTTAAACCAGTTCCTACTATTTTGGCAATGAAGACACCATACCCTTCCAGACTATCTATTCCAGCCTCCTCTTTGAACTATTATCCAGCTAAGCAGGATAATAAGAAAAACTTAAAAATAATTTTCCCTTCTACTGCTTTAATACTTCACTACTTGTTCATGCACAAGTGAATGATTTTTCTCCTCATGGAAGAGGCTTTACATATCTGAAGGCTTTTTTTTTTTTTTCGCCAGTCCATTTCCTCTTCTCTAGACTAAACAACTCTAGTTTCTTCAACTTTTCCCTGTTTTCCATATTTGTAATAATTATCGTTGGTTTTCTCCTCATTCTCTCTCCAACTGGTCTACATCTCTGTGGTGTGATGCACTACAGTGAACACTGTCCCAGCTGAGGCTCAGTATGTCTTACTGATTATGCTTCTATGCAGGAAGATACTGAGAAGTTTTGATTACTGGCTGTTCTTCTCTCGGTAGAAGAGATGCAAAATTCTGTATCTTGAACCCACCATCCATGAACCCACCACTCTTCCCTCAGTAAATTGCTTTGCTAGATGCTGGTTGTTGCTCAAAATGGTTCTGTGTGTCCATTACATAGCTGTGGAAGGCAGCAGGGAAGTAAAAAGACTGCTCTTGCAGCCTTTCCATTTTTTGCTTGACATACAAAAAGTTGCAGGGTGAACTGAGTCACCTTTTATGGGGAACCAACACATCTGAAAATTGTCCTATTCTTTGAGGTCTGTATGACTTCCTACAGAGAGGGAGCAGCAGTAAATGGGCTTTGCTAGTTTAACAGCAGCCTTAGAAGAGCAAACTGGCAGGCAAATTGTATCAAGACTTTATGAAAGGTGCAACAAATGACGGAAAAATCTACTTTACCCCTCAATAGCAAAAGCCAGTAGGACTACTTTGTTTTGGAGCTCTTTTGCATCATAAACCCATATCCCCACTGGAGGAACAAAACCACAAAGCCCAATGGAGTTTGCAGAATATCTAAAAGCACAATAGAATATTTACCTTCATACTGACAATTGCTACTCGGAGATTTGTTCCGCCTAGATCCACAGCCAGAGCGCTCTGTGTCTCTAGAATATGATCAATATCTTGAGAGATATTATCTTTGACAGGAGGAAAACAGAATTTCTTTTGCAGTGGCTCTTTGAGGTCAATAGATTTGAGGAACTTCAAAATCCTTGGAACAGCATTACCATCTCCATATATTTTTGAGCTATAGTATGAAAAAAAAAAAAATCAATTCAATTGGAAATAACACTGCAATCTATAAAGTTCTTTATATGACCGAAGGCTGTAACATTACAAAATTATGATATGGCTACTATGACAATACTGCAGCTCACACTGCTTGAGTCTGTCATGGGGTATGGTAGATAGTGTCAGTAATTTGAAGATCACATTACAGATTGTGCAAATTGGGCATTAGCTCTATTTTGGAATATGAAACATGGAATGTAGGAAACTGGAAAGCTAATGATGCTAAAAAATGTAAATAAAAAAAAATCAAGAGTTTAATGAAAAGGACCCACATAATAAAGCTCTAAAATTATGAATGTGCTACATGTTCAGACAAGATACACTTCTCACACAGATGACAACTACATAATAGTAAATGGTACATTCATGTCAGTTTGCAACATATAAATCTGGTTTTAAAATATCATCATACATGGTGTCAGGCATTTGGTATTACGGAATTCAGTTCTGYTACTCTATTGAGGTTCTTAAGAAATATACTTTTTATTCTTGTCCTTAATTAGACAAATATTATCTCTTGAAGTTTATAAGAACTTACACGTTAAAGAACTGAGGGCTGAAGAATAACGAAAATAATCTTGCTATAATCCTGCAGCTCCCTTGGAAACTTGCACTCAGGACTCTACGTATCATGCCTGAGGTCAATCCAGCTATAAAGTAGTGTGTCCTTCAAGCACAAGTCAGAGGTAGGCAGACAGGATGTTCTCCGCCATGCTGCTCCTATGGAACAAGCTCTCTTAATCATGCTAGTCTAAGCTAACAAATAAATTTTGTCCTCTTGACTTTCTGTTGGATGTTGAATTACTAGTTATATCAAAACATTAATAGTAACATTTTGCTCTATAAATACTAATCTGCATACCAGACATTGCACTATGATTCTGAATGAGGCATGTGAAATGAAAAATAATTTGTAACCTCAGACTAGTGCATTAAAAGCACTCCAATCAAATATGATGAACCACGTCAGGACTAAATGCCTTTTACTCTACTGCTTTAGAGTGGAGTAAATGCCTTTTAATCTACTGCTTTACACTCATCTTGCTTGCCTCCAATGAAGCAATATGAATGTACTTACCATGGATACTGTTTACCAAACTGCAGCTGTAGAGCATGCAGAATTTTATCCTGTGTATCAGCGTCACGAACGTGAAGAACATTTTCACCTAGACGACAAAAGTTAACATAATAGGACAGGTCAGCTCCTCAAATTACATTAGAGGATAAGAATTGCTTTAGAAATGAAGAAATAATTATTTTTGTTTCCTCTGAGCAGTAAAAACTCCAGCCAGATCGACATCGCTCTTCATCAGTTATGTGCCTCCCCTTGCTCCCAATAAAGCAATGGTGATATGTTGTCATGCATTACAAAACACTAGAGTATTAGCCTTCAACAGAATTCTATTATTAAATTTAAAATGCACGAATGAAAACAGGGGGTAAATGGCTATTTGTGTCATATCTGCATATCTGTGAAATACCACAGTATGTTTACTTCCTGAAGTGGTGAAGAGTTCATATTTTTTTTAAAGTGAAATTTTAATACACGTCAAATATCAAACTAGCTACAAAGGAAAACAGTTAGTTGCCTATTCTGCTAAATGGAATCCATTGCAAATAGAGATATATTTTAATTTGTCTATAGATAAAAGCCTCATTATCTTACGTAAAACACAGAAGCAGCACTAACAGGATACAGGAATAGCCAGCGAAGCTTTAAAATGGGTCAAAAATTATGTTGCACTCATACTGCAAGTTGGCCTCTGCAAAGCATTCATTTGACTTTATCCTGTGGAACAAAAAAACCTCAGAACTATGAGGAAATTAAAGTAGTTAAGCAAACATGTACCTGTTTCTCTTCCTGTCTGACGTGTCCCCAGGTTGATGACAGGTGTACCAAACGCTCCCACCTCTCTGACGCCACAACTGCTGTTACCAATCATACAACCAGCATGAGCAACTAGCTGAATGAACTGGTCAAATGGGACATGCTTTACTGCCCGAAAATTGGGATGATGTTCAATGCCCTTCTTCCTCATCACCCGAACCATCTCTTTGCTTCCTACAGAAAAACAAGAAGTAGAATAAATGATTCAAGTTTCATCGTTAAACTGAAAGTCCAAACATGCAAAGGAGCTAATAGCTGTTCATTGAGTTGCCAGTTCTGAGTTGTTTTTGTTCTCTTTTTATCCTCAGATAAAAGAGTAAGTTGCAGACCTGGGTACTTAAGCCCAAGTTTGATCCCAAAATCCACTGCAAAAATCTTTTTGTAGTGTTTAGTTAATTTAAGAGGCACTAATATTGCTTCTACATGTCACATGGTTTCCCTTCATCTTCCTCCCCACACTGAAAAGCTGAAGTGTCCTCCAGCAATTGAACATGGAGCTGCAGCAGATGCACACCTGATGCTGAGACCAGCTATTTCCCTCTGGCTGGAGGTTCTGGGACAAAGGCACTCCATAAGAACCAATGTATGCTTTAAAGACTATCTGCTAATGTGTCCGTCTGTCGTGAAGGTATTTTACTCACCTGCATCCACATTAGGGAATAGAACAAGTGTTCTCTTGTTGAAGGAGATGAGTGCATCTAGTGTCAGCTCAAACATCTTTATGGAATGTTTAATATCTGTGGTTACAGGATGTTGCAAAGCAACTATATAATCTCTGGTTTTGACATCTTCACCTGTCCAAATGGAGCCCAAGAAAAGTTTTTTTATTAGCATAGAATAGTAAGAGGAAGAGAGGACATACTTTTGAAACTACCAGTGTGAAAGCCTGAACAGTCAAGGCGCTGAATGGGCTGTCTAACACATAAATTTCAATGCTACAATAAAACTCAAGGGAGTACCAGCAGAATCTAGCTTGTTATTTGCCTGTCTAAGCAAGTCTTGTAACTTTAGAGACCACTACCTAAACCTCAACAAACTGTTAACTTGCAGGCCTACATCTAAAGCTTTGCAAGACTATACCAGGGTCAAGAGCCTGTTGTCACACCAGTGTAAATCTGGAATAACATGAAAGCCCTGAAGCTGCTCATGTTTTCAGTCAGTTCTCCATCCTCATGCAAAGACTTCATTCCCATTGCTTTAAAAAAGTCAGTCATACTTGTTTTAGTACATTTGATAAAAAAGTTTATCTGCAAAATATTCACATACTGATCAAAGATGATTCCAGCTTCCAACTACACAGGTTAAAGCGCCATATAGGAGATTGCTTTGTCAAACATAAAAAGCAAACACAAAAGCCCATTGTTTACAGGAATTACCYGTAAGTAAATTAATATGAAACACCAAAAGCCTTTGGCGCATGTTGCCCTGTTGCAGTGCATTCCTCAAAAGAATGTTCATAATATAAATTCCCTTTGATTTTTTCTGGATTAGCCCTCAACACCTCTGATTCTATTTAAATACATCCTTTATACCAGAATAACTGTTCATATAAGACTCTTCTATTTTTAAATTGTTCAGCTCAGAGAAATTACCCATTTAAGGAGTTATTTTTTTGATTTGGCAAAACGACCAGATGTGTTTACTAGGACAGATTTGTAGCTTTCCAGCTATACGTGGCAGAACACAGATGAAAAGAAAAAGAAAATGTAGAAAGAAAGAAAGAAATACTAGATACTACTAGCAAATATACTAGTTTTTTTGAGAAGAAGCAGGCTGATGCTTGATAATCATCTCCAATTAAGCAAACTTAAAGTTACTAGCAAGAAATCCGTCTGTTTCTTTCCTGTGCTTTTCTCAGAGACGCTGGTCAACAGTTCCCACAGACTGATAACCTAGTTACTGAGTTTGTCTAGTATTGAAAGTCATATGAAAAACATAACAAGTGGACTGCTCACCTAGCCACATGCGTATAATACTCATGTAGTCCTTATTTTTGGCAGAGAGAAGCTTGTCATATGAGGGGCAGCCCGCTAAAAGGATGCGGTCATGGTCTTCACACATGGCTATCAAATGCTGCTCTGCGCTCCTTGTGCAGCACACGTGGTAATGGGCCAGTTTGGTTATAGCGTGTCTGATAGAGTCATCAATGGTCCCACTGACTTCCCCACCTTCAATGTGAAGAATGCGAATATTCATCAGGGCTGCAGATGTGGCCAGGGCCAAAGCATCAAATCTGTCCCCATGGACTATCATTATGTCAGGTTTCAGGCGGTTCAGGACATCCGGTAACTTCACTAATGCAAGGCCCACTGACTCCACCATAGCTGCCTCATCCTCCCCTCTCACAATGGTGTGCAATCTTGTATGAATATCAAAGTCATCTTGTTCAATCATACGATAGGTATTACTGAAGGTAAGAGGAAAAGGGTTAGAGTAAATACAACTTGGTTTTACAGCAACATAGCTTGACAAAATAACTGCATATTAGAATAGTTGTACTGGGTTTGAACAAAGGCCTGCTTATCACATCTCCTTCATGGAGAAAACTATTTTTTAAGATTTTAACAGATGTTCTCATCCATACGAAGATCTTCCCTCATATTCCAAGCATCAAGTTCTTCTAGACACCTTTAATGAGGAGTCTTGCTGAACATGTTCTAGAAACCCTCAGAAATCAAACTCTTTATTCATGTGTTTGCAGAACCTTTCAGAGAATAGATATGGAGAATATCTTATTATATTATATTATTATATTATATTCAGAGAATATATTTCAGGAAAGGTATGTTGACTCCTCACCAATATATCAACTTTGCTAGACAAATGTATAAATACAACAGATATGATGCAAAGCTGAGGCCTATATGTTCAAGGAAACAAGCTACCACCCATTTTTCAGATTCTGTATCTGAGTTGTATCAAGACTTATAAACTCATAGATTTAAGAAATCACTGCACAAAGAGGCCTTAAGTTCAAAGGAAACAGGCTTTCGCACTAAAGAAAAAAGGTTTTCCACACGTACTACCAGCTTCATTCCACAATGAGAAAGTTAAAACATTCCTTGAATACTGAGAATTGTTACTGTTTACAATTAAGTATTTGAAATATGACAGATCATATATCTGTATAAGATTTCCTGTCTTCCACATTCACTAAACCTGACCTAAGTAGTCTGCACACGCTGGTTGGAATAAGACAGGAAAAACCCAGAAGTTTTCCCATTTTGTCTTCAACTCATCTGACACATTCACTGTCTTATTCAAAGGATTACACTTTTAAACTGATTTAAATCAGATTTAATTTGCATTAAATCCACTCTGCTACTCACATTCTGCAAATGAAAATCTCATGATGTGCAAGCTGAGCAAAGATAGCAAAAACTATAAAGTGCTCCAGCTCAAGTAAAGAAGCAATCTCCATTCTGCGTAACTAAAGAAAACCCTATCTATCTTTTCAGTTCTGCTCACTGCTGTAACACACAGGATATATTCCTACAAGTAACTTGTCAGGTAATTTGATTTTATGTGACTGAGTGAAGCGGCTCAGATTTTTATAGCATAAACTGCATTAAATTTCCAACTTGATTTACAATTACCCTTCATAGACTTGCCTTTTTCCTCTACTATGTGCATTTATCTCAGAAAACTTTCTTCTCTTCTGTATTCTTTCCCTTCTGAAAGGTCAAAATCTAGGGAACAAGACTGCATTTTTGGTGTTTTGTTTCTTTTACTATCCTCCAAACGTTTCAGTAAGAAACATTTCACAGGATCACTGTAATTTGAATTCTGCTACTGTTGATTACCCTACTCAAATCACTGGAACACATACATTTCGAGGACCCACTAATTCTCTAGGATCCCCCAGATTAAGGAGTGCAGGGCTAGGTCCCGAAAAAAGCCCAACCTGTACCAGGGTTTAAGAATACTTACTACAAAGCAACTGACAGCAACAACATTTGTCAGATCAAAATCTCTATTGCTTTGTGCATTACAAATCATTCACATCAGAGAGACAGGTGTTAAACAACTTGGAATTGGAAAAGTAGTCTTTCATATTATATTGCACAAGTCTGGCAGACAGCAAAGGGTTTAGGACTATAGAAAAATCACGGCCATGTTTCTCCTCTTCAGCAAATGAAATGGGATTACCTGATTTCTCCAATCAGACAGGATGCAATTCAAGATGCTAACCTGGCAAGAAGTTTGACTGGGTTTTTTTGTTTGTTTTTTTTTAATCAGGTTAGTTTTGTGGTGTTGAATTCACCTTGCCATGTCACGTTATTAGACAGAAACAACGTCCAGTACAAAGCAGGGAAGAGAGCACTGAGAATGGGCAGCAGTGGACCTTCCCGTCTTAGTAGTTTGAGATAATGTAACTTCCTCACACCCTAACTTAAAAAGGGCCAAAATTTCTCATTGGAAAGTCCAGAAAGTGTCTTTACTGGAAGATATGTATAACATTTCTAAAAGCTCAACAATGCTGATATCCTGCAAGCCTTACGCTAAAGTCTGATTTTGACTTGCAAAGTAAGYGTTTTCCTATCTATTTCACCTACTGGGCCCAATCTGGTAAATGCAGCCTGAGCGAAACCAACCAACCAAGAACCACAAGCCCATGCTGTTACTTCTGCCTTTTCCCTAGCAAACAGGCTAATCTTCACCTTGAATGTGGGAAGTCCTTCCAAAGGAAGGGATTTGAACCAAGACATTCCATCCTCCCAGGCAGGTGATCTGACTACTTACTTATAGGGTGTTATAAAGGGGACCCTAACCTCTCCTGCCAAACCATACCTGATATATCTATCAGTTATTCATTTTGTCAGAAAGAGACAACAACCCTTTCCTTCCTCCACAATCCTGGAAGTAAGAACTGACAATATTCCCCTGCAATATGGAATATGTAAGTACTTTCTGCAAAAGCGGAAGAGCTGCAACTTAAAGTGACTGAAGATTATCCTTTCTCTGTGAAGATTAAAAAACTTTTCATTTTCATTCAATAACCAGATTCTTAGCAAAATCCGAATGAATTGAGTTTCTCACTTCATATAGTCTGTGATCCTGTTGAAGTTCTCAATTACAGCATTTACACAAAACTTTCTAAAATTCCAAGATTGGTTGAAAAAAAAAAAACCGCAATCTCAGAAGGAGCTGCAAAATGAAATAAAATCTGAAAAAATACATGTAAAATTTTGTTGTGTACATTCACAACGACAAGGATTTTGTTACCTAACATTCATGATGTTATCGCTAACACCCCAGAAACAGATTGGCAGAGATACAAAAATTCACCTTACCCATAATCATCAATCAGGTGGGAACCAAGCACTACGACATCAAGCTCAAAGAACTGTGGTTCTGCCTTAATACCAAACATAATGGGAGCTAATTTTGAATAATCAGCACGGTTGCAAGTAGCAACACAAACACGAAGTTTGTGGTTGTTTCCATTCTTCTCCATGACTTCCTTTTGTTTCTGTTTTGAAAGATTCTTGAAATACACTTCCTGAAATAATAGGGGGAAAAAAAAACCAAAAAAGAAGCAGCATTAATAATAATCTTTATAGCAAGTAAATGATATACTTCATGAACAGCATACACAAGTGAAGCCCAGAATTGTGGACACATACTAACTCATCGATTGGTAACAGACAACTGATACCTTACAGTACTAATCATTAGAAGATTTTAGAAAAGGACAGATTTTTTTTTTTTACTTAAAATTCTACTAATTTTAATACCTCTATTTCTATAATTAATATACAAAAATTCTGTATAAGCAATATTTAAGTATTATGAAGTTCAACTGTACTTATACAATAAAATGACTTTTCCCTGTTCAGATGGAAACTTCAGTATAAGTGGAAAAATTATTGATGCCTTAGTAAATGAAAGAAAAAAAATCTCATATTTCAAAACCACACAATGGAACAAACTGCTAAAAGATACATCCACTGACAGACTCTGTGAACAAAAAGAGAAAGTTTTTGCCCAAGTCAGTTTACATATCTGTTAAACACACTTTGGTGAGGTAAAGTGAGTTAATCATTGACTTCTAAACCCTTCCATACTATTTTGCAGGCCAAAGTACATCAAGATATTCAATAATACAATATTAGGTTACAGTAAGACAACTTTTGGAGACAAGTAGACAAATAAGGATACTGATTATCATCAGGCAATTTGGAGGCTATTGAGAAAAAGAAGGGTTTCTGACAATTGAAATGCCACAGAAACTCAAGTATTTTTGCAAGAAACATCAACACTTACCGTAACAAGACATTTTCTCTAATCCAATTTTACAGCTTGTTTAGTAGCAGATTAAACCATGTAATAATTTTTAATGTTTACCTATCCTCTGTTTACCATTTTGCCTTGGTGTCTTTATTGTGGTTTTTTTTCCATTTAGCAATTGGAAAAAAACATTTTAGAGAAAAAGAAAAGCCTATTAAAAAAGGATACAGCAGTAAGTCCCCCCAGATAACCCAAATTCCCTCTCCCCCCAAACAGAAACTACTAAATTGGTAGCAGAGGGTATCAGACTAGCTATTTATAAATTTTTTGTTCTCCTTCCAAAAATAACTGGATTTTAAGTAAGTACCATCCTTTCAGTATGAAATCCAACGGGGTTATGTCAGATTTTGATTCCAGTTTAACAGCAAATAAACTTTTTCCAGATTAATACACAAGGATTGTTCATCTCTGACTCAGATAGAACAGTATCAATCTCTCTACTGGTTTTGACAGCTAGAGAAGCTCTTTCTGAGAAGCTGCTATGCAAGCATGACAATATTGACATCCAATTCCATGCTCCTTTTATATTACATTTATTTTTTTCAGTAATTTTTTAAAAGAAAGGCTATTGTTACATCTCACTCTTATGAAACCTACAAAATTCAGCAACTTTTCAAATATTTCCTTATTTTTGACACAGATTAGTTTAAGTTTTATCACATATAATCAAACAATGTTCTGGTATAATAGTCATGTTAGGGTGATCAGGAATCTATCCCAAGTTGTCAAAGGTAAGAGGCATTTCTAGTCTCCACTCGCAATCCATTATGGCTCTGCAAAACTGTGATTGGCAGTGATGTTTTTTCTGGTTTAAGTCCAACAACCATGATTCCTGCGATAGTAGTTTACTTTTCAGAACGAAACTGAAGTGGCAAAAAGCAAAGACGGCTGCCATGACTAAGCTCGTAAGAAACGGCATTTCTCATTTACTGAAGCAAAGCAGCTACGGCTATGCCAACCAACTTCAGTAGAATAGACACAGCCTGGAATTTCAGCATTTGATTACTATCATGACAAATTAAGCTGAGTTCTATGGATTCAGCCATAAAGTAATAGATATTATTTGGTTTACATTGAGCTCCTTCATTTGAATTTACATTTGAACCTTACTTCAAAAGTAGTATATTAATTAATTGCTGTTTTACACTTTCAAAAGGGTCAGATGATAATCCTTCAGGCAAATTAATTATTTCCTCATGCTGAAAACATCTGCAGTTATGTGCATATATGATAGTTGTTTTAATTTCATCCTGCCTTTCTTTCTGTCCAACAGGCTTGAAATATTTTAAATGTATGTAAGAAATTCAGTACCTCATGTTGAAAATGTAGAGAGTACTTTGCAGGATTTTAGATGCTGTATAAAGGCATGTCAGAGAGCATGTTATCCTGTATCACTGAGTGAAACCTGAAACCACATTAGCTAGATTCAGATCTAACAGAACCACTGCTTTCCCATTTCTAAAACAACCTCTTTTTGGAAATGGTTCTGAGGAGGACATCCTGTCATTGCATATGCAAAACCAGCTACTAATTCAAATAAAGTAATGTTCAAGATGCAAAGGCCACTTCTGACATCCCTATAAGCTTGTCTTTGAAACTGCGTGAATAATGTTAGTACAGTTAGAAGCAAACCTCTCACAAGACTCTTCAAATCAGGCACTGCTGCATACATATTCTATACTATATAAACTGAGAAGCCAAAGTAAAAGGGCACAGAATAAGGAAGTAACAAAGTGAGCTTACCCAAAGTCTGCTTACTCCAAGTTACCTGCCTGAGCTAGAACCATCACTTCCCCTCTGACAAAGCAGTTATCTTTTCATTTATGCAAAGCAGGCTTTTAAGAATCAGAATAGTTTTCTGTCCKCCTTGATCTTCAAGCAGTGAATAAATTCTAGAACCCTTCAATCCAAATCCAGAAAATACCATCTCCTAAAATAGTAAGTCTGTAAGTTGTAAAAAAAATAAAATCTCATGGTTCACCATAACTACAGATCTACCAGCATTGAATCGCTAGATCACACATCTTTCTGGCCACAAGATCACATTTAGATACAGTTGCTATCRGCTGCAATAATGTTTTTTTGAAATAATTTCAGAGGTAGATCTGGAGATACTTCAAAGGCATATAAACGGACCAGAATCAAAAGCAATTCATGCTATTTGTGCATTTCAACTTCTGTTAACATTAGGTTTCAGTAAGCCCCAAAGCAGAATTATTTTTAGTACTGCCTTAAACCTCTGTAACACAGTAGTTTCAAAAAACTGCAAGTAAGCCACACATAGGCCTTGGTGCAGACACAGTCTTTCTATTGCTGTCATTTTTAACATGTGTTTTTCTGAAGAACCAAAATACTTACCCTAGCAAAAGGACTGATAACAATCCAACAGAAGTGTTAACTACATGGGGAAATTAAACCAGTGTACTGTTTTTCAGGTTAAGTTGGATGGTGATTTCTAAAGAAACATGTGATGTATTTCTACATCACAGTTTAAAAACAGACAGAATCCTATTTTTACTCCGACCTATTCTGAGCCTGTAAATGCAAAAATAATTCTGTATTTTCAGATGGTATTCACTGTCAACAAGTAATGGCAAAGTCCTTTCAACCATCAACAGTATATTCCTTCAAGCAGAGCTGTAATGTCCTAGTGATATAATTTTAAGTTTGTTGCCACTATGATTTTAGAATTTATTAAGAGGTTTTGCAGGCTAATCATCTCTTTTCAGAACTGTTCACTGAAATTCTTTTAAATAATTAATCACTAACAGTTGCCTCTTAGTTTCTAGGTGTTTGATGATATACTGAGTTTGATCTACACAGCCTTCTATTGTCTGGGATCTTCCGTTCCAAGGTTCCTCTTCCACCTCGCTGGGTCTAGTAATCTTCAGCAGAAAGGAGAAGAAATAAAACACTGGTCCATGAAGGACTACTTGAAATAATTMATCTCTCCTTGTTTTGGTCTACTGCTCTTCCATATCCCACCTTAAGGCTTTTAGACTATCAGAGGTTCAAGGACTTTTTAAGACTGGGGAATTATGGGCCAGATTTTACAGCAACCAAGTAGTTACTATTGCTGTTAGCAGTCTCAAGCGTATGAGACACCTCTTTATCAGTGTTTCACAAACAAATGATACCACCTGTATATTCTACATTCACATTTCTACCGTGATGATTTTCAAAATCAAAGATCCTGGAATACTCCTCTTCACAATATCTACACTCTGCATATGCCTGTGTGCTTGTGGAGTCATTCGATCTTCCCACTTGCTTTGCTATGTGGTATGCATATAGGTTATGCTGCCCAAAACTCTTCCCCCACCACGTACTACTATGCATATTCGTGCCACCCTTCTTTACCCATGATGCCATTGCTTCCATATTGCCTGTATGCGCACACATCTGGGGCCTGTTCCTGCAGCCCTATGCAGGTGACCACATACAAAATCAAGTCTTTCAGCAACCCCCTTGAACACATCTGTGTGAGTGGAAAAAGCATTCTCACTATCACCCTGCATGTTTCTTTCTTGTATCATYCTGTGCACGTATTACCCCATGCTGAGGTGAGAAACCCTTCCCACCATTTACCCCCATGAATGGGATCTCTTCACTGCCACCCCTCCTTGTGTATATGTGGGATCACACCCTCTACACCTCTTAAGTATAGAGATACATTTATTACCCAAGTGCAGGGTCTGCCCTTCTGTACCTCCTTTCTCCCACATCTGCAAAGTACCGTTCCTGCTGTACCCCCAGTGTGCACTAGCACACACCTCTGCACGCAAAACCCTTCTGCCACGCAACACGCACGTGTGCACGCACCCGCCTGCAGGGTCATTTCCTCTGCAGGCCTGTTAAACCTGCGTGTGCGAGGCCGGTCCCTCGGCACACCTCCAATGCGCGAAAGTGCACACGTGCCTCGCTCCCCGATTCGCACACCCACGCCTACGGCCCCGCTCTTTACTCCCCCGGGGAGGACTCGTGCGCTCCCTCCCACCCGCAGGAACCGCAGAACCCCGCATCTCCCCGCGACACGCACACGCGCCCTGGCAAGGCCGTTCCCGCCCAACGCCGCCGCAGACCCGCGCGCGCAGACCCGCGCGCGCACCCCCGCGCAGGCCCTCACGCTTCGTACCCTGCCGCACACGCGTGCCCACGCCTCGCCCAGCACCCACCCGCGCGGCAGCCCCCACCCCCGGACCTACGCTGGCCGCGGGTGCGGCTCTTCCGCCCGGTGACGGCCCGGCGCCGGGGCGCGGCCACCGTCGGCTCGGCTCGGCAGAGCTCCCGCTCCCGCCACCGCCCCCCCCGGGCCGTCAGCCCGTGCCGCGCGCCCCTCCCCGCCCGGCAGCACGACCTGAGCGGCCCCGGTCCCTCTGGGCGCCCAGACACCCCGCGTGGGCCGGGCCGGGCCGGCGCGGCCCCGCTCCGCGGTCACCTCGCTCCGCGGTCACCTCGCCCCGCGCCGAGGCCGCAGCGGCGGCGCCGGAGCCCAGCGCATCAAAGGCCGAGGCGGCACGAAGGCCCCGCCCCCAGCAGGGCGGCCCCGCCCCGCCCGCCGCCGCGTGAGGGCTGGGGGAGGGGCTGCCCGCCGGCCCCGCAGCTGGGGGCCGGCCGGCGGGTTGGGGCCTTCTCTCCGGGCCTGGCACCGCGCACCCCCGCCGCGGGCCTCTTCAGCGTGGCGGGGCGGGAGCCGTGAGCGGCATCGAGCTGGGCAGCTCCCTGACGAAGGGCCGAGCACGGGGGCCGCCGGTGGTGGTGGTGTCTGTGGGGTCATGTGCTGGTTTGCCTTCCTAACCGCATCCTTGGGTCGGGACAGCCTCTTACTGCCGGGTTATGTATGGAGTAACCTGATGCAATACGCACGCATCGGAGCAATCCAGTTAAAGCTGCTGAATGATCTTACAGCTTCAGCGGGGTTACCACCGTGCTAAGAGCTTTTAAAATGAGGGCTGTCCAAAAGCTATGAACTGTGAGGTTGCCTSTAGGAGATGCAAAGCAAGGGCAGAAACAGCCCACAGCAATGCGTGGAAGAATAAGGAGTTGCCTGAACTTGCAGGCTGTGAGGAGCTATAGCCCTCTRCGCTCAGAGCACCTGCCTGAAACTCATGAAGAGTTTCTGGGCGTGCTGCAGAATTCTATGACTTCGGTGTTAATTCAGCCAAGAATGCCTGCATCTCCTTAAATCCTGTTGACTTCACTGGCATGTGAAACAATCAAGAAAGTGTTAAGCGAGCTGTCAAGTATTGCTGATCATCTGTGTGTTTTAGTTGATTGTAAAAGGGATGTGTCTTGTTTTCTTACACTAGATGTGTTTTGGGGTCAAAGTCGTCTCTTATTAGTGAGATTACTGGGACTTGATTCCGGTTCAATACCCTAGGCACCATGTGTAACAATAGCAACCTATGCCCACTATACTTTGCTATGGAAGCACCTAAAGCAAACGTTTTGGTAGCTAGTGTCACATGGTCCTAGTAAAATGAGAATTCTTCACCCATTTTTCTCCCTCTGATAGATCTCCTATTTGTGTGGCTGAAACCTGACAGTCTAATGTGGTACGGCCATCCATCTGATCAAGCCTGTGCAACATTCAGCTGTTTGGTACCTGCGCTCTGACACAGTTTTTCAGTCCAAATTGTACCTTTATCCATCCATGTAATATCTGAGGTGTCTCAAATCCCTTCTGCTTTTCCCTCTACTTCTCAGAAAAATTAGCCTTAATAGTGACTCCTGTGTCTGACATACCTAAAAGAAAATAGACGCAAGGAATGGGAATGGTTGCATTCGTGTCCCTTACTAGGAAGAAAAAGTTGACTTTTCTAGCAGTTACGAATATTTGTTTAGAAAAGCTTTGAGGAACAAATACTGAAGTCTTCAACTAAAAAAAGATCTTAAATAGGAATTATGGAAATGTAATTTAAAAAGTAAAGTAAAAAACCTTTAAGACTTGCCCTTGGAAATTTAAAATTCTGAATTGACTGTCTCKCCTAAGAGAGACAGAAAGAACATCTTATGGTGACGTTCATAAAGTCCTCAGACAGCTGTGGTCCAATGAGTCATAGCTCCTCAAAGCCTCACTGTTTTGAGAATATTGCAGCACACCCACTTCTCAAATTACCGGGGATCTTAACTTGAAATACTGACCAGAGGTAGTAATAGCAACTGGAAGGCACCTCAGGTTCAATTCATGTCCCACTTAAGTTGTTTTCATTGTTCTCTGCATTACTAGATTTTCTTTGTGCATATTGCACATTGCTTAAAAACCTATGTGCATTCTGAAAATGTCATTATAAGTAAGTTCGAATTGTCTCCCGTAAATGCTTTCAGGTTATCATAAGCTTACCAGTATATCTACAGCTGGTTTCACTGAAACAAAATGCTGAGGAAGAGCCTGAATCATATTTGAACATGAGTGTATGAAAGTGTGTGTATATATTTACAAATTCGGAATTATGCTAGTACTTATGCAGCTAGAAGCAACTGCATTGAGAATTAATTATTCTTACAACAGCATCAGTGCATCTCTTGATGTGTTTTTTCCAGAAATGTTCTAATGGTGTTTCAGCATCTTGCAGCACAAGCTGCAAAGAAAGGGGGAAAGTTTATGCTCCTTTTGGTTATTTAGCCCCCACAGACCTCACATATTACATAAATCGGATGAAATTTATCTTGTGTTACTGAGTAAGCCCTGCCCCAAATCTCTCCAGCAGAGAGACACGCGCTACTGAGAAAGATGAGGTGGGAGGAGAAGCCTCAGCCCATAATCTGCCTGCTCCAGCCAGCCTTACCCTTTGCTGCTCAAAATCTCTAGTGACGCTGTGAAGATGGCCTCCTGTCCTTGCCAAGCCCTGAGGCAGTACTGGGACTCATTAGAGGAGCAGGGTCTCAGTGTTCATATTAATTCACTGGCCCTCTCCTCATCAAAAAGCTATGCAGAAATGGTAACAGCCCTGCACGGACGGGCATAATACATGAAGTGTTGGGAAATGCTGGAGATGAGGAGCTTACTTCCTTCTAGAGAAATGATGCTGCTTAAAATTTGAACAGAAGGACCAAGATCATCTGGTTTGGTTTGCAGCTGGCTTAAAGATCATACTCTTTGGAAAGAGGTGAAAGGTGCTAAACTGTGGTCCAACAAGGGATTTGTCAGTGCATGACTATGTCCAGGAGATAGTGTGGACAGACAGAGTCAGTAGCACTGTGATCTTCTGCACTGGGGCTAAGCACCGTGTTACTTCTTCCTTCCTGAAAGCAAAGGAATATGTCTTTTTAAATCAATATCTACATAAGGTGGAGCTTTATTTACTTCTTCCCTTAACTCTTCATGTACATCCATTTTATTTATGTCAAAACCAGATACTGAGTGTAAGAAAATGAACTTAGGCTAAGATTTTCAAAAGCAACTAGAAGCAGCTGTCCATGTCAATTCTGTGCTGTCCAGCCTGAAACAGTTGAAAGAACCTTGAATTTTAAAGGTAAGGGTCATAGTGCTTTCAGAACAGCAGGTCCTTCTGACACAGCCAAACTAATTTTTGAAGATTCTGGCACAGCTCAGCTGCTGTGAATGCACTCCATTATGAATATCCCTTATAGGAAAAGACCAAGTAACACATACTACATAATATAARGAGAATATAAGCAGATACACACAGTAGGGAAAGCACAAGTTATTACCTTCCTGCATTTTCCTGTTTGTTCTTGCCAGTTAAAACTACCAGGTGAGCAGTGCAGTTAATAGTAACTGTAAGCAACCACAGCAGTGTGTTAGCTAGGCTAGTATCACATCATGGGCTTGCAGCTTGTATCTGATGTTTCAGAGGAAGGGAAGAGATGGAGGATAAGACAATGATATACATGCTATGCAAAGGGAAATTTGGGTGTTCATTCTCTCCTCACCACAAGAGACAACTCACATCTTTGCTCAGTGTCTTATGCTAACACAAAAAGAGGATCTGCATGTAGACAAGACTGTTAGGCACAGAATTCCCAGCCAAGGGAGAGCAAGTCCAAAACTGTGAAAATGTGTTCCCTGTCTCAGGGAGGATACGTGTCCAAAGAAGAGAAATGAAGCTGGTGAAGGGAGCTGTCTCACTAGGAGCAGCTGGGGGAACTGGGGTTGTCTAGTCTGGAGAAGGGGAGGCTGGGGGGAGACCTTATCGCTCTACAACTACCTGGAAGGAGGCTGTAGCAAGGTGGGTGTTGGTCTCTTCTCCCAAGTAACTAGTGATAGGACAAGACGAAATGGCCTCAAGTTGCGCCAGGGGAGGTTTAGATTGGATATTAGGAACAATTTCTTCACCAAAAGGGTTGTCAAGCATTGGAACAGGCTGCCCAGGGAAGTGGTTCAGTCATCGTTTCTGGAGGTATTTAAAAAATCATAGAATCGTTAAGGTTGGAAAAGACCTTTAAGATCATCGAGTCCAACTGTCAACCCAGCACCCATGCCCACTAAATCATGTCCTGAACTACCATGTCCACACGTTTTTTGAATGTCTCCTGTGTTGGTGACTCCACCACTTCCCTGGGAGGATGCCGTTGGCCTTCCTGGCCACCTGGGCACACTGCCAGCTCATGTTCAGCCGGCTGTCGACCAGCACCCCCAGGTCCTTTTCTGCCGGGCAGCTTTCCAGCCACTCTTCCCCAAGCCTGTAGCGTTGCATGGGGTTGTTGTGACCGAAATGTGGATACATGGGAGGCATGGTTTAGTGGTGGCAGTGTTAGGTTAATGGTTGGACTCGATGATTTTAAGGGTCCTTTCCAACCTAAATGATTCTATGATTCTTTGTTAAAATCAGGTGCATCAAAACCCATCAAAAAGGTAACAAGCAGAGTTGTGAATCTCATTGAAGCAACTAGAAATTAGCTAAAAAATATCACAGGATTTTCTTTAGATCTGCCAATGCTCTATAACAGATTAACAGCCTCCTCTTTTGTATTGGAAAGATGGCATATGCTGATGTCTGGTGTATTATGATAGAATTGCATTTGCCTGTATGCTATAAAATTTGAGTCAAGTTTCCAGTAACTAGCTAGAGTTGTAGGATGCAATAGAGGCATGGTATGAAAAGCAACCTCCGTTCTAGGCGATTCCTTGGTTGGGGACAGGGGGTGAGTTAATACCCATCTGAAACCCATGCAACACACCGGAAAGAGTGCTGTCAACCTCAATACAATTTTTTTCAGTTTGTTCAATCTCTCACAGGTTGAGCCTTTATCTTAATTTCAGCTGAAAAAAAMCACAAAACTTTTATTTCCCACTCCCTCTCTCTAAAAATAAAATAGTGGAACTGACCCACTTTTTGCTGTCATCATGCAATTCACTCTGCTTGTATGACCTGTTTAATCCTTCAGAAGGGTCTGTTTTCTTTACTTGGATTAAAAGCTCTTAAGGTTATGATTTGTCTGTTTCTTCTGAAGCTTCACTCCCGTTCAGTCCTGCTGGAATAAATACGATTGCTATTGCTGACTGCTGACATACATCAAACATCCACTGGAGAATATGACACAGTTCAACATACCACGATGGCTTCAAACCAGTTGGTCACGAACAGATGATGGCAGGCTAAGCTGGGGTGATTCTTGTGATGGTTTACCTAAAACAACTTGGGGTATACTCAAACAGGAATGAGTAGAGCCGCTGTACAAAAGCCAGCAAGGCATCAACTTGATTGGAAGCTGTCATCACTAGGTAAGAACAGTGGGTAAGTTTGCCAAATACCAGATCCCAGTTTCCACCTCAGCTACAGGTGGGAGAGTTATTTGTTATGCATACTTGGTTGAGGAAACCATGCAGAAGAAACAGCCAAGTTACCTGGATGCAAATGGCTCTCATATGTGAAGGACTAGAAAACAAGTTCTGTTAAGCTTTCTCAGTTTTGGTCACTTTGGGCTTTTATCACAATAACAAGTTGTTTATATTTCTTTAAAGAGGCAAGTTTGCAAGACTGAGCTTAATTCTCTACCCAGCTTTCAGTGGAAGCTAAACCTACGTCATTTCTGCTTCATTCCTACTGTATTATCACAATTTTAAAGATGGAAGATACCAAAATTACCATGTTCCAGTAGTGCTGTGGTTCTAATATTGTGTTCTGCTCTGCACCATGCAGCTCTCTGCCCTCAATCCAATCTTCCTTTCAGTGGGTGCAAAGAGACTAAGGGTGGATTGTGTTATCGGTCCAGAGAGGAGCAGCTGGGCATGTGGATCTGTGGAGGCTTGGGAACTCTAACAAAGGTGCAAGAGCTCTGCTGTCTTGAAGCAGCAAGTCCAACAGGCCAGAAGCTGGGAGAAAAGGAGGGGAGGAGCCAGAAATGATCATCTAGTCATAAGACTGCCAATTTTTCCACTTAAAATTGACATACAGTGTTGAAAAGAAAGTTAAATGGCTGGCAGTAAGGAGGAATACTGCATCAAACTCTGGCCTCTTGTCACTATTAATAAATAATTCCTGTGTTGCGAACAGGTTTAGAGGTCCCTATTTGCTCTTCTTGTCCAATTAGTATCTCTTTTTTACATCTTTCTTATCCCTTCTGAGGCTTTATGGCATCCTACTTGCATGCAGCACACTTCCAATGTGACTGTCAGCTGACAAATATTTGAAATATTATGTCTTCACTGGTAATTCCTAATTTCTAATTTTAAGGGGTACTAACGCTACTACATAATTACAAAAAAAATCCGTTAAGCAKAAATCTAATGTCAGGACTAAAGAATGACAATAGTAAACATGTATTTCCACCTTTTTTCCATACTAAAAGAATTTGTTTTGTGTGTAGTTTGTGGACTTCTACTTTGGCTAGTAACTGCACTAAGACAAAAAATGTGATTGTAAAGATCTTTACAGTACAAAGCATGTAGTCAGTTTACAGTTTCAAAGACAGATGAGGAAATTTTGAGAGACAGGGAATATAAAATGGGCAAAGACGTATAGCTGTAGCTGTTCACTAAGCAAAGGGTAAATCCTCCTGCCTCGGAAGCTTGTAACACACTAGGTATCATTAGCAGAATTATTCAAATGACTTCTTTAATCGTGACTTTTACAGCAATCTTAAATCCTAAACTATTACATGGCTATTACAATTTCCTGAAACAATTTCAGACTTTTCATTTGAAGAAGCTTGCAGAGATGTAATGGAAGACTCGAATGCCAGTCAAAAGCACAGTGGCTTCTGTATCAGGCATTACACTAAACTATGTCATTGTTTTTAATTCTGGGTCAAGAATAAAAGGTCCTCACTTTTTGTTTGGAGTATTTATAGCTCTTATTTTCATTACCAGCAATCTCCAGAAATGGTTTTGTTTTTTCCAAACAAGAAACAAAAGTCAAGGAAAAGTAAAAACAAGCACACAATTTTAAAAGAAGTACTATCTCTAAAGAGTGCATAAAAAGCCTTCAACGAACAAACCTTCTGCCAATGTGCTTTACTTGGACAGGAAGCCAGGACCTTGTAAATGATGAAGAGCAAATCTTTGGAGTTGAGAATGACATTTAGGAAAGAAAAAAAACCCCACATGTTAAATGGCCATTTACTTCTTTCCTTCCTTCTTTTTGATACTTATCTGGAAAAAAAGTCACATGAAGAGCATCTGAGTCAGCTGTTATTCTGACTTAACTTTCAGGATAGTCTAATTTTCTCAGCTGCATTTGCTATCCATGTTCTTTTATTAAAGCTTTGATTTAGTAATGGATGTTTTAATGAAAGATGGTCCAGAATTACAAAGAAATAAAAACTGCTAAAATATTCCCTGATTTTGCAGGAAGGGCAACTCTTCCGATAGATGTTCTAACTTCAACATGTCCGTAGGGTGTGTCAAGTCCCTCCGGGGAAGACCATACGCCATTGAGCGACTAGCAGTCTATTTTCCCAAGGCCCTGTATGTGCCAGGATATAGGAGGTTACTCAAAATCATGTGGTTACACATCACTTTCTGGCTGGCCTGGCTGCTGAGGCAGTGTTACTAAAAACTYGGCCTGAATGTCCCTGCCATTTGAGGGACTCCATGTTTTGAGAGGCTCTCCTTCTTACTTTTCCGGTGCTTTCTGAAACCTCCTTGTGTATCTCTGAAAGGCTGTTACGAAATACTGGCATTGTGTAGCATGCTCTCATGCCTGTATTTTCTCATACAAAGTTCTATGAGCTAGCTTAATCTTTTACAATGAAATTGTAAGAAACACTATCTGATTTGGACAGAATTTTCAAAAGGACATTTTGTATTTTGGTTGATTGTAGCCAGTTGTAGCCAATTTGTAGATTGGCTTCTGCCACATGAAATCATGCTGGTTTATGGAAGAGATTACAGGGATCCTTGACTCTGCCCTAGTCTCAGTTTTACATAACCCATACAGATCCCCTTTCCCTGAGCAGCACAGTGTTGATGGGAATCTCCTTGTCTTAAGTACTTCCCCTAATGTGGGCTGCCAACCTTCTTACTAGCTAAAGTTGTCCAGGCTGTGGGTAGACTTGTTAAGTATGATATGCTAAAGGAGCAATGCAGCAGAGGTGAGAAATCTTCTGGTGGAAGAGTGCTGCCAAGTCAAAAAGTCCATTTAGTTTCTGTGTATCAACATTCTAATTTAAAGCCTTGAGRGACATGCAAATGTTCTATAGTTGCCATCAGCGGCCTTGATTTCCTTAATATGAATGGGGAGCTTTGTTAATTTTCACTTCGGTCCCTAAGTTGGTTTACTCTTTAGCATCTGATGTASTGACACAGTGGTGTCACATTTGGACTTAGAGCACCATAGGGAAACACCACTACAAGAGGGCAAAAAATGTTGTAAATTAATTTCTTACTTAAAAATGAGGACAATGGACATATTTTCAGTGCTTGTTTGGAATCCATTTCTTTAAAGCCTAAATCTGAGTCCTAGATGGAAGCCTTCATTGGAGAATATCCAAGGTGATGAGATTTCTCAACACCTCCAGATCTCAGGGAGACCTGTAGCGAAATCYGAAGTCAAAGCTGGCTGGGAGGCAAGAGGAAAGGGAGGATATGTAAAGAAATACTTCAGAGAAAGAGGCATTTCCAGCTGACATGGTAAGACATTCAGATTCAAATAGGACAGGCCTTCTTTGTATAACAGGCACACACCTTTTGTTTTGTATTTTGGCAGACATCACCTCCGATGCCTTTTCCACACCCTTCCTGCATGCAGAGGGCATGTTTTATGCCCCTGGTAGCATAAAACAGATGACAGGCAGCCACAAAACCTGCTCTACAGGTGGCAAAGTGAACAGCCTGGGGCAACAGCATCAGCAGAACTACCTCCTGCAGTGGGAGTGCTGGCCRAGGGGCAAGGAATCAGGACCACCCGTGGCAGGCTTGGCTGGCTCTTTGGCCCTCTCTCCAGTGCCATCTTCCCAACCTTTCTGGACTTGCTGTCCCTCTTCTTCCTGCTGTATGCCTCTCCTCCGCCTTTCCTTCAATGTTGCTTTCACTTCACTTGTTAGCTGAATGCCTTCTGAGAAAACCTACTTAAAAAATTACCCCACAGAGCTTAAGCCCCCTTATTACCCTGCTTGCATACAGGTCTCTTCTCCCACCCCCGGTCCATGTGCTGCTTGGATGTGAATCCTTTGAGGGTCCAAGTCATTTTTCCCCACTGTGCCTGTAGAGCAGCTGGYATGGTGAGGCCGTTCCTCATTGCCACTGGTGCATCAGCAAAACAAAACTGATTAATAATCCTAAAACCCTGCTGAGACCACCCTCCAGGTAGTAGCCCAACGTGGGTGAGTCCAAACCTAATCTCTCATCTCCCAACTAATAGACAAGGAAGTCACAGTGACAAGGAATAGAGTGCTAGCTTTGGGAAGGTCACCAGCTCCCCGTAGCTTGCTATGGACTTAATAATGAAAAGAGAGTCCAGAGAGAACGGGCACAAATGGGCAACCSTTTAGCGCCGTTCTCCGGAGAACTCCTAAATGCCCAGCACGTCAGCCGGCACGGCCGCGGGTCCTATACGCCAGACGGAGAAACGGAGGTACAGAGACGGGTCCCGCGTTGGCCCTGGGGGCGGCACCTGCCGTGACATCCTCGCCGGGCGGGCAGCAGGGGAGCTCCCTCCCGGGGTTCACCACACGCCGGGTGCCGGCTCGCCCTCCCCCGCAGCGCTGCCCTCGCCCGGGCCGCCTGCAGSCGCGGGCTCGGCGGAAGACTGCCTCCCCGGGGGGGGGCGCGGGCCGCCTGGCCGCTGCCCGCCGCGCCGGCTGCCTCACCCGCCCGGGGGCAGCCGCTGACGGAGGGCGGCTCCGCAGCCCCTGCACGGCGGGCACGCCCGCAGGCGGTCCCACGCCCGCACCGCCGGGCCCCCCCGCCCCGGGACCCCCGCCCCGGGACCCCCGCCCCGGGACCCCCGCCGGCGGCGAGCGAAACCGCTGACTTACGTGGGGGCCGCGGGCGAGCGGCTCCCGGCGCGGCGGCGCGTTGGTCCCCATGGCGGCCGGCGGGTCCCTGGCGCCGAGCCGCTTCCCCGGCGGCTCTGCCGCTGTCAGGCCGGGGCCGCCGGGCCGCCGCGGGAGCGGCACCCGGGGCCGGGGCCACGCCGGGACCGCCCTCCCTGCGCCGCAAGCACCGCCCCCGCCCGGCGCCGCTGGGGGCCGCGCTCGGCCGCCGGAGGGGCCGGGGGTGCCGGGCTGCCGCCGGGGCTTCTTCCCGCCTGCTCTGGGGTGAGCCCGCGCCGGGGGTCGTCAGGCGTGCTGGGTGCCAGGGCGTTAGTACTGCAGCTGCAAAGGCCGTGCCGGCCTCCCTGCAGGGCAACGTGGTAAACGGGGGTCTGTGCTCAGGGTGCCCCGCGTGCTGGGCGGTATTGTCTCCTGCCGTGCTCCTGTGCCCCGGGGGGCCATTTCCCTGCTGGGTGCCAGCTGTGCACCACAGCAGTTAGGAGATGCAGGCAGCCTTACTGCTGCTAAGCCTACTCGGTGGGTATTACCAGCTAGTATCAATGACACGTTGCGTTTTTAACGTTGCCAAGACTACCCAGATCCGTTCACAACAGCAGGATCCTGCAGCTGTCTCAAGGCAAGGAGCTTGAGAAGCGCATATGGCACCTGCATCAAACAAGCGAGTCTTCCAAGCACAGGTCTGGAAGACAGCAGCAGCCAGAACTTTAGAAGTCTGGTTCCAGCTTCTTCTTGCCTTCACACACACCATTTCAAGGCTGKGTCTTGGTGTGGCTTGTTTGCAGCTGACCCCTTTCAGGTCCTGGGGCCTGCATGTTTGCCCCATCCCAAGGGAGCCCTGCAGTCGCCCTTCTCACACAGGGCCCCGAGCTGCTGTAGGCACCTGTGTGGCCCCTGACTTTCAGGGTCATCTTGGGGTACTTGTAGTTCTTTCCTAACTGTCTTTTAATTTCTGATATGTGGGCCTTTGTGTTTGCAGAGAAATGACTTGTCTCCAGCCATTCTCTCCTTTCCTGCTTGTTTCTCCTGAAACACACACGTTCAACCTAACATATAAATTTATAGCAGAAGCATTCCAGTAAGCAGGTCAGTGTAGAGCACCTGTAAATTTTACTGATTGGCTCTTCCTCTGTGACCTGATTTACGCCTATACACAAGCAATTCAACAGTGGTGGCCATGACTGTTGCTGAGAATTTTTTTTAACTTGGGATCAACATGCTATGCTGGTATCTGTTTTAATTCATCCCTTTGTCGCCATGGCAGTTTATAATTATTTGCATTCTCTTAACTCAGTGTCTAGCTGCTCATTTTATCCTGTTATATATCTACAAGGCAGGCTGCTAAATAAAGCACCAGAAGAAAAGGAAGAACAATAAAGCAGCAACAAAAGACTTCAAAAGAGTGGGCACTTGTAGAATCAGAGAACAAGGATGTACTTCGTTAGTTTGCTGTGAACCATATGTTGCGATTTTTTTCCCTGTTTTCCACATACTTACATATCTGCATGATTCTTCTTTCACAATGTATTTTAACTGTGAGTTCTTTTGCTGTTAAGTTCTCTGCTTTCTTTATCTCAGAAAAATACGTTATTTTTTCTGTCTGCAATCTAATCTTCAACCCACCAGTGTTACACTCTGTTCTACTGAATTCACATCCTCCACACATGTGTGCAGCTCCTACTGTTTCTCAGCATTGAAATATTCACTTAACAGATTTTCTTCTCCCAGGGCTGCATGATGCATGTGTATATGTGTATGCATACAAATAACTATATATGCAGGTATATGTTTTTTAAACGTTTGCCAGTTGTGGGAGATTTCAGTAAAGAAGCTGTATTCAAATTTCCCTGTATCAGATACTTAGCTTCTAAAATTTCTCCATTGTTGGCCAAAAAAGGACGTTAGACTTGGAGCTTAAGACTCTGTTTTTTCCCTGGGACAACATAGAAAGAAAACTACATAGAAAGAAAAGCCCAAATTCCCTTGGGCTTCCCCAAGCCCAATCTCCTTCTTACTGTACTTTTACACTTCAGCAAACATTTGTCATCCTGCTTTTCCAAATCTCAGTGATCATTTGTCTGGCATGGGACCTTTACTTCCTACTCTTCTGATGATTAATGCACTTCCAGAACGATGAGCCTTTGTTTTGGATTGATACTAATGTAAGTTCATTTATTTAACTCAATTGTTCCTTTAGTACTGTATTTTGAAGCACTGTGGAAAATTTAAGTCTGCCAGGAACTGTGTCTGTTGGGCCACTTCCGTGTTAGCTTTACCTCCCAGCATAAGGTCTCTGTCTTTTGCTTCTCCTGAAACTTTGCAAAAGCAGGAGCCCCAGAGCACAGGATGTCGGCCTGAGACATTCCTGAGTCTGCTCTGAAAACTAACTAAATGCCTTCAGACAAATGAGCACATTCGAGTGCTTGCAGGGGCAGTCAAGTGTTCTTGTCCTGGTCCCTTGTGCCATATGAGTTGTACTCATGCTTTCCCAGTGCCCAGGAAAACACGACCACAGGCTTCGGACATGCGGTAAAGTACCCCCAAGATGTTTGAGGCTCTGCACCAAAGTAGTACGAACAGCTCAATGTTGCGTGCTTTTGTCTTGGCTTCCCTAGCTGAAAGGTCACTGTTACTCTCAGGCTCTACAGACACACTTGCATAGGCGTGGTCACACATCAGTGTTAGGCTTTATGCAGGAGGGATGGCTGCTGGATCCATAAAGTGGACCTTTGACAGGGTTTTCCTTCACTGTCCCTTGGCTCAGAGTAGCAACAGGTCATTTCTGTGATATGTCCACTGCTCCTTCTCTGCACAAATGACAAACATAGGAGACGGTTTTATTCTCCCTAATCTTGACTGGGCTTTTGAGTCACCTAAGGATGTACAAGTTATTGGGGCCTARTTGAGTGCCTACCTTCTCACATGAAACCAGACCTTCATGTGCCATATCTGGCCTTGTCTTCTGGCCTCTCCTTTAGGAAACAGTCTTGGTAAAATGTTGTTGCCCAATGTCCACTTAGTCTACAGTTTAAAAAAGTATTACATTTTTAATAACATTTTGATCAATTTTTATCAATTTGGCAGAATTTTCAATTCCTGCCCCTCTTTCCCCCGTTTGGTCAGACCAGTGACTTGGGGATGGAGATAACCTCAGTGAACAGGGGTGTTCTTCTGAGGAACAGGCAGCACGGTGAACTCAAACTGTGCTGCTTGCATTGCTGGCCAGGTTGGGCAGCTGGCAGACAGCTAACAGCAGCCCGGCTGTCTGGTAATGACAGGGGAGAGGAAAAGGCTTTGCCTTTGTACAGTTGTATGGGATATTAAAATGAGGGACAGTGTAGTGATATATAGGATATACACTGACAGCTTCAAACATCCATGCCCGTTCTCTGCACCTCTCCACCGGCCTTTCCTATTGGAGGGCAGGTAGCATCACCCTTCCCCTGATAATTTTGCCTGGGCTTTCAACAACATTTTACAGGTTCGCTTGGTCTCCATTTTGCAGTTTATACAGTCTGGAGTTCTCTGCCCTGCCCAAGTGAGGAGGCACTGGGCATGGAGGAAACTGAAATGTGGACCTGGAAGTTTTGCAGAAGGTTTTTTCTGCTCCTGTGTTGGAATTCAGAGCCCTGAGCTGGTGTTGCAGGAAGTTGAGAGTAAATGTTAACTCCTCTGACCCCTTTTATGATACACTTACTTCTCTCTGCTTTGGGACCAGGAGGCATAGAAGGCACTTTTCAAGCAAACTCTGATTGCAATTAACCTTGCTATACTAGCTTTTCTTGTTCTACCCTCCTCTTTGTCCCTTTATTTGCCTCCAGGCATTTCCTGTGAAAATGGCATGTGAAGAAAATACACTCAGAAAAGAGCAGACCCTCTTTAATGTAGTTTATGCAGGCTCAGTGACAAAAATGTTGCTGCAAACACTGCAGAAATTCAGTATAACAATTAGGACAGTAAAGTTACCGAAGGAGAAAGGAAGGGTCTGAACTTCTAGAGTGACAGAAAAAGAGGTGGTTTCTACCAACCACGGCAGTGAGGGGCTGTGGACTCCTCAGGCCAGCTGGGGCCTTCCGCTAGCCCTTTTCACCCCCCATGTAAGACCCTGGCCAAACTGTCTGGCAGGAGTGGAAAGAGGATCCTGTGTCCACAACAGTGGAGACTCTGGGTGGAGAGGGAGGCGAATGGGAAAGCTCTGTGTGGAAAATCTCTAGGGTTGCAGGCTTAATAAGACCCAGTAGCTTGTTCAGATTCAAACGAATGATGAATATTAGCTCACTCATATTTAAAAAAAGGTCAAAGCTGCATCCAAAAGTCCAAGGGTGTTAACACTCAAGGCACTTGAGTTTCTGTAGCTAGTGGCATACAGTGTGGTGAATGGCTAATACATTTAGTTAGCCACAACTCATTAAAAGTAAAATCAATAGCATCTGAAATATAATAGCATCTCTCTGCTACAAGGAGCAAAACATCACATTTATTTACATGTCCACAGCCTGTTCTAACACTCAGTGAAATCAGATCTTATTCCTGAGTCAAGTTTTGGCTAAGTCCTCTGTTGTAATGCCAATAATGTGGCTATGTGTAATAAGGTTCTCAGAGTAATGGTTTAGTACACAAGCTATGCGGTACAAGAGGAAAGCATGTTTACGCCTGCTTTTCTAATTTCAAAAGCTTCAAGCTCTGCTGGATCTGCAGGATCCTCCACAGATGAAGTTCAAGGAAGTATTTGGAATCGTGGTTATCTTCTGACTGTTCAGACAGCATTGAACTACATCCCTGCTACATCCTTGTGAAGCAGGAATCTGGGAACACTAGGTTTATATAGCTAAATATGTATGGAAGCAGGCTGGAGGTAGGATTAATTGGAGATGGCATGGGATGTTTATGTAGAAAACAAGAAGGGCCCATCTGGTGTCCTGTATTAAAAAAAGGGTCACATTTTGTTTACAGGTTTTTACCGGGGAAGATTGCAGATCCCCATATACCTTGGTGACTCAGATTGACAGTTGCTTTGGTGCTAGAAAAGGCAAATATAAAAACAAATAGTTTGAGGGAGCTGAGTGGTTAGCTCAAGGAAAGCCACGTGGATTTTAAAGTTCTCTGAGGAGGCCTGTGACCATATGCAGGAGTCATGAGGTCTAATAAATCTTTCAGGAAATGGATCCATGTGACTGTTAGGCCAGCTTGCACATGATTTTTGGTGATAAAAAGCATGCAGAAAAGAGCGCTTTGTTGTTACAGAGAGAACACCACAATTAGAGGATGGTCCTCAGACCTCTGCCCTTAACCAAATTTGTGGAAGATACCTTTACCTGCCTTCTACCTCACTGCTGTGATGGAGTATTCCAGGGGGACCAGCCAAGATCCAGCACTTTCCAATAAACCCTGGTTCTTCACAGAGTTGACTGTGTATGAACGGAGCACCGTGGTCAGCTATCTGAGCATGAGAGAGCTCTGGCTGGTGATGTCAGAGCTCCCTGTCAGGTCTTCCCTGACAGAGCAGTGACAGGCATTGAGTGCTCCTGTTCCAAGTCTCAGAGAGGTGCCTGCTCTGAAGGTGGCTCGCCCCTGTGGCAGCATATGTCTAGGCTTGAAAATTGCCCTGGGAAAATTTAGCTGGCTGCTCTGGTATGACCCTGGCAACTGCTCACTCMCTGTCCTTGGTCAGAGCAGGGGAAACGTGAGGTTTTCTTCTACAGCTGAAGATACCTGAGCAGCAGAGGACAGCTAAGGATCGAGGTGTACAGTTTTTTGGTTAATAGCAGATATACACGAGAAACAGCATGCTCCTGTCAGAAGACAACAGTGATCCAAATTTACATGGGTCTTTTCTCTGAAGAATGGTGGTCACTCCACAGTTAGCAATAAGCCTCCTCCCAGCCCTCTCTGGAAAGTGTCACACTGAGTAAAAACACAGGCATACACAGGAAACAGCCCTCCCTATTATCCCAATTTTGCTGTTTAACATTAAGTCCTTATTTCTTCTATGTGCATGCACAGAAAGGTCTGAGTTATTGATGGCAGTGGATTTGTGCAGTTCCCAGCACTTGGAAACAATCAAAACACTTTCACTTTGGTCCCAAATAACAAACCAAGGAGCTCAGAGTTGGATACAGGAGGCTGAAAATGCCTTTCATACATTACCAACAGTCAGAAAGCAGGCCTGTGGCTTCACCCYCTCGATCTGTGGTCAGTAAACAATGACTGCCTCATTGCTTGCAAGGAACAGTTTGGCCTCACTTTGGCTGTTTGCTTATCAAACACTGTAGGAATGAATTTGTTTAGATGTCTGGCAGACTGCGGGAAAGTCTGAAGGAAGGAGGACTTGGTTCTCTTCTTGTTGGAAGAGATTCAGGTTAGGGAATACTTAAGTAAATTGGACATACTTAAGGCCATGGGCCCTGACGAGATGCACCCGTAAGTGTTGAGGGAGCTGGCAGATGTCATTGTGAGGCCACTCTTGATTATCTTTGAATGACTGTGATGATTGCGAGAGGTTCCTGAGGACTGGAGGAAAGCAAATGTCACTCCTGTCTTCAAAGAGGACAAGAAGGAGTACCCAGGGAACTACAGGCCAGTCAGCCTCATCTTCACTCCTGCCTGGAAACTCTTCATTCCTGGAAAGAAGGTGATTGGGTTTAGTCAGCATGGATTTATGAAGTCCTGCTTAATGAAGCCGATAACCTTCTATAATGAAGTTCTGGCTTGGTAGATGAGGGGAGGGCAGTAGATGCTGCCTACCTTGACTCCAGTAAGGCTTTTGACACTGTCTCCTGTAAGATCCTTGGAGAAGCTTATGACGTATGGGCTGGATGAGCAGACAGTGAGGTGGATTGAAAACTGGCTGAACGGCTGGGCCCAGAGGGTGGTGATCAGTGGCACCAAGTTTGAGACCAGTAACTAGTGGTGTACTCCAGGGGTCAATATTGTGTCCAATACTGTTTCAACATCTTTGTTAATGATCTGGATGATGGRMCAGAGTGCACCTTCAGCAAGTTTGCTGCTGATACAAAACTGGGAGGAGTGGCTGATACACCAGAGGGTTGTGCTGCTGTTAGCAGGACCTTGACCTCATACAGTTCAGCAAAGGGAATTGCAAAGTCCTGCACCTGGGGAGGAATAACCCCATGCACCAGTATATGCTGGAGGCCAACTGGCTGGAAAGCAGCTTTGCAGAAAAGGACCTGGGGTCCTGGTGGACACCAAGTTGAACATGAACCAGCAATGTGCCCTTGKGGCAAAGCAGGTGAATGATGTCCTGGGCTACATTAGGAGGAGTGTTGCCAGCAGGTTGAGAGAGTGGTCTTTCCCCTCTATTCAGCAGTGGTAAGGTAACACCTGGAGTACCGCCACGAGTTATGGGCTCCCCAGTAAAAGAGAGGTATGGAGCTACTGGAGAGAGTCCAGCGAAGGGCCAAAAGATGATTAACGGCCTGGAGCATCTTTCATAGGAAGAAAGCCTAAGAGAGCTGGTACTCTCTCAGAGAAGGCTCAGGGGGTAATCTCATCAATGTGTACCAATATCTGAAGGGATGCTACAAAGAAGGTGAGGCCAGGCTCTTTTCAGTGGTGCCCAGTGACAGGCAATGGGCACAAACTGAAACACAGGAGGCTCCCTCCGAACATCAGGAAACACTTTTTTGCTGTGAGGGTGACTGAGCACTGGCACAGGTTGCCCAGAGAGGTGGTGGGGTCTCCATCCTTGGAGAGGCAACCAACCTGGTCCTCCTGGTCCTAGCAACCAGCTTTAGGGGGTCCTGTTTGAGCAAGGGGGTTGGACCACATGACCTCCAGAGATTGCTTCCAATCTTAGCCATTCTATGATTCTGTGATAGATGTTGTAAAAGATCCTACAGGTCGTGTACTGGCAGCTGAAAGCCGTGCGGGATGCTTAAAGGTCTCTAAAATGCTACCAGACACCTAYGTTTAAATGCCTGAATTACTCCTTGCGTGTGTCTTGGCAGTAACTTCTCCAAAGAGCAAATCTTGTTCCGCTCAGTGTTGTATTTGTGGAAGGGCAGGGGCAGGATGTGGGTCCTGTTGAAGAGGAAGACTATATTTGACTTACAGGTGTTGGCTCATTTAGTGTGTCAAATGACACATTGTAGAAATTCCTGCAGTTTTTTCCRAAGCATGAACTTTTTATAGTGTTGTTTTTTCCATTTTTTTTTTCTTGGTCAGATTTTGATTCTATTCGGTGGTTTGAATCCATGTAGGACCAGGTGTGTGTTTAGCTTTTATTGTGGAGACAAATTGAAACATGTGGCCTGAAGTATCAAGGTAGAAAAGGGCTGGGAGCCTAAATACCTTTAAAGATCTGGGCCTTGCTGCTTGATACTTCAGAGGCGGAGATTACAGTTTTGGTGGCTCTGAGCCAAGTGCCTGGGACTTGGTGCTTTTGGGGAGAAAGTCTGGGCCAGGAAACTGGTAGAAGCATTGAAATCAGGGTTGGGCACTGGTGTCTTTAAGCTGAGGGGCTAGGCTTGGGGTGCATTTGGGATTTGGGGTGTGCTGAATAGCAGGAAAACCCCCCTTTACTGGTGAGAGAAAATTTTCAGGATTGTACTACAGTTGCCTCCAGGCACACAGTCTTTCCATCCTAGATCACCTACCAACTCATCCTGCCTGTTTCAGACTATAAGCTAGACTGAAACAGAAAGCTACTGGAACACATACTATTGTACTGGATTCTCCTCTGCGGAGAAATTTAGATCTTTGTTTGATTTGGGCTTTTTCCTGATGAAACTGTGATTGACAGGACAGCCTGGCTTTCATGACCATTTTTTACTGTTGGATCAGTCCCAAAACCAGAAGGCCTAATCCTGTCATGAGAGATTAAGTGAGGATCTGAAATGTATTGGGTCTGAAACGTACTGGATCTATACCTCTGACAGATATTTGAAAATCCAGGGGTGGGAAAACAAGCCCTAGGTGATGCAGATTTCCTGTATGTAATGGATAGAGTAGGCATATTTGGGGGCATCACGCAGAAAGGAAYATATAATAGAGCCGAACTCAAAGGAGTATTTATTAAGCAAGTTTTCGTTTAAAGACAGAAAGGCAGAGACATCTTGCAAGTTGCTATTCTTGCATTAAATGCAAAGGGAGCAACACTGATTATGCTGAAGGTGAGTTTATACTTTATGTTTGAGATGAACAGGAGACAGAGCAGGTCTTTGTGTTCTTGGCAAAGGTATTTGCAATGAGGTGTGTGGCTGACACTCTCCTACAAAGAAAAGATAAAGCTTGCATAGATATTGAGGCTAGTTTTTTTGAGTTCAACTCAAGAACAAGTGAGGTCCCTACTTCTGCACTTTGCTTATCCAAAATTACAGGATACTGTACCAGCAAAGTGCTTTGGCAACTGTGCAGCTCTGTGAGTAGGTATGTCATACGCTTGTATCACTTTTGCTCCAAGAGCAAGATGTGGTATCCCAATAAAAGCCCAGACCTGTGAGACAGCTGAACCCCTCCTGTGGTATTTGTGAGCACTGCTTTGTTAACGCTGCTCTTCGGCACACTCCTGCCCCTCAGAGCTGTGTTGACAGAAGTGCTGGTCTGAAGCTTCCTTCTGGGTCCTTCCTGTGCAGGCCTATGTCAGAAACTGATAGTACAGCTCCTCATTGCAGCAGTTTAGTCCAGTGCTTTCATTCCCCTCTTCTGAACGTCTGTTGGAACCTGTTCCTGAGGCAGAATTGAAGAAACCCTAGCTCTGGAGGGGAGCTGCTCTGTGGCTATCCGCTGCTGAGCTGAGGGAAATGTTATTGCTCTGTGCCACAGAGAGACAGGAATGCTCTGGAGGACATTCTGGTTTATGGTTTGTCCTCACTGGGTTTTTAGTCCAAGTGAGGAGTCTAGCAGACTCCTTTCTTCAGGTGAGGCCAGCAGCTTAGTGTAGAGGGAAGGTTTAGGACACAGAGATGTAGGGTATAAGTGACACCTCTTCACAAATTCTGCAGTGAACGCCTACCTGATTGATTTCACCAAGCATCTGTGACATTCACTGCTGTACAGATGCAAGCTCAGAGATCCCCCTCTAAGCCTTCAAAAGAGACGCTTTTCCCAGTGCCCCAGGGTGTCCATCTTCATAAATGTCATGCATACTTCTAGAAAGGATAAGAAGGCATGTGTAGAGTGCACAAGTTTCAAGCATTCCTAGCATTAAACTTACTTAAAAGTTTTAGTGCTTCATGTGTTTTGCAATTACTCATGTATGGGCTTTCTGGTATCTGAAAAGTTTTTGAAAATGTTTTATTCTTTGTATTTTAGTTACCCCAAAATAGCCAAACTGAAATACTTCATAAAGAAAGAAAATAAGTCACCTTTGAGAGAGTAGACTGGAACATTTGAGACTGAAGGAGATTTTGTTTGAGCAAGTTATGCACAACGAAGAAAGTCAGAGTTGCTGAAACACGTAGCAGGCCTAGCTGAATTCTTCTCAGCCTAGTTTTGAAAGCCATTTTTAACAGCTAGGTCTTGATGAATTTTAGTTGGGGGAGGGCAACTTTTTAAAGCTACTTTGGCATTTAAAATGTAGAAGGACACCACTGGGATTTTGAATATGAATTGGAAGGTGTTGAGATGCCGGACTCCCCTCCCCTCTAGTACCTAGCCAGTTGGTATCTAACTCAACCAAGACCTTGCTGCATCCATAGGGACTGCAATGTATTTGAGAAGCTGGCAGTGTGATGCCCAGCTTTGTCCTGAAGCAGAGAGCTRTGAGGCTATTAAGAAACTGAAGTGCAGTCATTCTGGACTTCAGCCCTGGCTGAAGGTAGGGAAAGTATTATCAAACCTGCAGGAGGGCTTGCAGGACTTCGAGACTTGGCACCACCTGTGTGGGCTGTTGGCTCTTCCTCTGTGTCAGAGAACTTTCAGGGGTGACATGTCATGCCACAGCAGGAGGCAGAGCATGGTGAGCAGCACTTCTTTTCCTTCCTTCTTCCCTTTAGGTCACATAGTTGTTTTAACAAACAGGTACAGTTCTCACACCAAACCCCAACTCCACCCTCTTGGGTATGTAGTCCCAGAGCAGCACTGTGCTTAGTAAACTGTTGCTATATGTTCTGCAGCCAGTCTAATGTTGTAGAGAAGAAGGGGTGTGTGTGCTTTTACTCTTTGCATGTGACTGGCTTTTCTTAGGGCTCTGTTTAAGGTGCAAAATTCTAGGGCACATAGTTCTCTCAACAAAGGAGCAGCAAAGCATAAGCACAGCTTTGCTGTAGGGCAGAAGTCTGCAGTCAGGGAGAGAAAGCTGTGATACTTGTGTGAGAATGGCATGCCTAGCACCCAAACAACTCAAGATTGCCAATATTTGGCTAAAATCTGCAGCATATAATACCTGACACAGACCAGCCTTTCCCTTCTTGAAAAATACAGGTGAGAACAATCAAAAATAGCTCACAGAACCTCCTTCAGGCATTCAGGAGTGAGCAGATCAAAGGGCAGGGCTGTGGTCAGATGTGCTGCTCTGGCTGCTGGTGATCAGGTAACTTCTAACCACTTCTCCATCAGACCTGGGATGTCCACCACCACTATATAGGTGGGTGTTCTTTGGCATAGCCAATCCATATGACCCAGTTTAGATGCATTTAAGCTAACCCTAGATCACTGTGACACCCATCTGTATGCATTTGCATGTGCAAGTTGTGCTGGCCAGACTGAATGAGTAGGAGTCTTTTGAATTTAACTACTCGAATTTAAGCATATACTTATTCCTTATTGAAATCAGTATGGAATAAACCCACACCTGGCTATTTTGCTGACTGTTGTTGCTCATTCGTCTTTATGCTAGTTGTACTGTTGGGCCTCTCTTCTTTGAGAGAGCTTTGAAAAACTACAGTGTGAGAACACCTTACAACTTTAATTCTGCATATCTTTCTCAGTCCTTAGGGGTTCTCCTCCTAAGGCCATTTGATGACTGTAGGATGTGGCTTTTGAAACCCACAGACAAGAATGTATGTGCATAACATTCCCCTATTCATACAATTTTATCAGTGTGTTCACAGGGAAGAATGTATTGGTAAGTAATATCATTCATGTCAGAATTAATAGCAGTATTTTATACTTATACACACTTTTACAAACATTGAACATTTAATACATAAGTCCAAGATTCTCAGTTGTTGAAGGCAATGGGAGATCTGTTGAATAAAACTCCCAGAGGGCTCAACACAAGGAAAGGTTCCCCACACTTATACAGGTGATGCTGTACTCGTCTCCCCCCACCCAAGTCCTGATAGTCCCTTTCCACTTCAAATGGAAAAATAATTCACTCCTGAACCCAAATTTGGTTAGGTAATTAATCATGACCATGTGAGCAGGATTTACTAGCTTTTTGTCAGAGAGAAATGAATGCTGCTTCTTCAAGACAGGTGAAAAGGAGTGATTTCATTCCCTTCCACCTTCTAGATCCACTGGCAGTAGAAATGTCCTTTCATTTATCTTTTATTTACCTAGTCTCCAGGGACTTAAGTTTTATTTGCCCCAAAAATGTCAACAGAAAGTGGCTCACTTCTCCTTTTCAGCAGAGACCCAGCTGATCTGTACCTGAATGTTTGTTGTTAGTCAATCAGTACCTTAAGCAGCTGTGTTGTGTTTGTTCTTTAACCTGTGTCTCTTTCAGTACATCTTTCAGAAGGGGTCAGGACTGTGCTAGGATGTAAGAAGTCAAAGTGGAGCTGAGGTGTGCAAGGACCAAGAAGAGCTGTAAACACGTGTCCAGGAAGAAGTGATTTTAAGTAGAGAAAGCCAAGTCTCCTTTAAATTGGCTAGCTCTGGCACTGTTACCTCTTTCTTGACATGGCTGAATACAGCTTAGCGTAGGCTATTGGGGTCTTCCTGGGACAGTTCACCAGAGTTTTTTGTTTCACTGCTATAGGTACAGCATTTGAAGCCAACATGGGCATCATGACACATCAAGGTAAACATGGCTTCCCCAGAAGATGAAAGGACAGGTTATGGACAGGATGGCCAGGTATCAAGGGAAGCTGTAGGCAGGTTCACCTAAAACAAGCTGAGTCTTTCACGTTGGGGAAATTTGGGTTGGGTTTGGTGAGGGGCTGCTTCCAAGGATAGTCACCAAGAAGCACAGTGTTGTCAGTGTAATGGTGTAAGGCTAGTCTCATGGCACTTGATGTCTGAATTTGGCCTTTAAAGAAGCAGCAAAATGAATTTGTAGCTCTTGGAACTGGAATATAAGAAATGTTCTCTGAAGGGGGAAAGCAAGACCTAAAAGGACTTAAAAAAATTAAAAAAGATCAAAAAAAATCTGACTGGGATTGACATTTCTGTGATCCTATTCTGTTTTTGTCCCTGGGTGACTGGTCCTCATTTCCTACCCATATGTTCCAGGCCTGAATGAAGCAAATGTTAACCTTCAGGATAAAATAAGAATCCACATGTTGGGCCTTTGTACCTCTGACATATATACTTCTGATATAGAAGAAACATCATGCAGTCTAGGTGGACAACAGCTCTGTTCATTGGCAGAATGGTGAGGCTCGGAGCCTAGTATGCTGAGAGGTGCAGCTTGCTAAGGGGCTTGCTTACTGACAGTGGACTAACTCAAGCATTCTTCTAATGCTGCTCCTTTGATCTGCCAGTCCAAGGTTTTGTTCCAACAGTGATACTGGTTCAGGGCTTGGCAGACCCTTCTCTGGAACAATGGGTGCTTGGAACTGATGGGCTGTAAGGACTGATTTTTTTTCCTCAGCACCTTCCTACTGTTTCCAGGACAGTTAATGAGCAAAGCAGTGATGGAACTGTGGAGATATGTGATAAATTCAGCTCTCTTGAGTAACTTGGAATGGAAAACAGGAATTGTCACTTTATCTTCTAGCAAAGCAGAGTGCTTCATGCAAAAAACTGCATCTGAGCCTGTGGAGGCATTTGCTTGCTAAGCATGTGCTAAAAACTGTAATACATCAAGGCAATAAATGGTTTGCTACTCCATAAAATTTATTTTCCTTCATGTTTTTCACATGTTTACTTACCTCTATCTTTTTTGCATTGATTAGTCAGTCCCAGTTGTAAATGTAGAGCTACATTTGTTTTCCATTCTGGGTTTTACTGGTCTCATATTTCTGAAGGTGATGATGGCGTCCTGTGGTGCAAGGTATAGATAGGAAATTCAGGGCACAGCTCCTACCTCAGACAGCAAACAGACTCAATATCAGAGCTACCGTCACGTGGATAGGCCAGACAATGAGGACAGGAGAATGAAATAACGTATGGACCTTGGCAGGAAGAGTCTTACTCTTCTGCAGGAGGCAATGGGGACGATGGCTAATTGTCTAGAAATACTGTGAAAGGGTCCCAAAATGCTATATTTTGTACAGTTCATTCCTGCCTCCGAGCAATGTTCAGCTGTTACAAAGATGATCTAGGTCAGAGTCACAGCTGTCTGAAGAGCAGGTGCTACAGTACTTGCCGTATTCAGCAGGCCATGCTGCTCCAGGCTCTGAGGCGTTTAATAAATTGTCCTGATTGCTACTGTTAGTGAAGGGAATCTTTCCACGCTTCCAGCCACCAGGTCAGAGCAGTCAATTATTGAACTCCGTGAGTTAAAAATAAGCACAATGCAGTAGTTCTGAGAACACCGTCTGTTTTACACAAGGTAACTAAAAGTTGTTTCTCAAATTGATGGCAGTCATGCATGCACGTTTTCTACGCAAGCCAGTCTTACCTGGTCTTTAAAGGCCATTATTTCTGTGCAAATGTTTGTTTAAAAGTTCAAGTGTAATTTCTGGTTCTGAACCTGGCTTTTTTTCAGCTTTTTCCTGGCTGTGCAGAGAGGTGAGATGCTGTTCAGGCCTATATTAGACAGCCAGCAGAACCTCAGCTGTCAGCCTGCCAGGGCCAGCCTACAAGCAGCAGTCCCCTCTCACATCTTGTGCCTGTGCTGGGGGTAGGAGGGCAGGAGTGGGACAGCTCCTCTCTCATGCTGAGCAGAGCAGAGCAAAGGGCCATATGCAGCAACAGGCTGGCTGTGCCTGGGAAACACCCGGGCTGGCGTGTCCCCACCAAAGACAGAGGTGTTGCATGTTGCTTCTTTCCCGGGTTGGCTGGATCGCACCTTGGTGGGGTATTCAGAGCTGGCTAGGTCATTAAAGCTCCAGGGCATGTATTTTCCGTTTTCGTCTATTTCATCTATTCCTATATGGCTGGTTTGCCATTTGGCGAGATTTTTCTATTATTTGAACTGTCTTCAGTTCACACTTCCATCCTCACTGTAATCGCTCCAGCTCTTTTGAGGTCCCCACAATAATACTTAGGGAGTTAGCAGAATGGAGTCTTAATTCCTGAGCAAATTTTTAGCTTGCAGACTTGTATACAACTTGTATATTTTTAGCTTGCAGACTTGTATACAACCAACCATAGTGGACCTGGGATTGGTGAACACTACCAGAAACTGAGTATTTCATAGCAAAACTACTACTCATCCTCGTGAATCAAAAGAGATTTTTATTTTAATATGCTGGCCAAGCTGAAAAATGTTTTCATTTCAGGTTGACTGAAAGCTCACCAACCAAATACAAATTTCTGCCTGCTGACCAGCCAAAGCCCTTAAGAGTTTTGTTCGGGGACAAAAAGTTTCAGTCAAAAGCAAAACATTTCTCTCATTTTTGTTTGCTTAAGATTCAGCTGAGCTAAAGTAATGAATTCTTGTTACAGGTTGAAAATGGAAATTTTTTTTTTTGAACCATGAATATCTGACATTTTGGGAGAAGAACAAAACATTTCTTTCTTGCTGACCAGATAGATTTGCATTTGAGCTAATGAATTGTTTCACTGAAATATTTTCCTTTCTCAGCAAAAAAATTGAATTTTTTTGTTCCATTCCACTTCTCAGTTGGGGCTTAAGAAAACATTCATGAGCTCCTTCTGGGAACAGCTGCTAAAATCCTGCCTGGCATGGCAAATCTGGCTTGTTGAACTATATTCTAGTCTCTGTAAATTCAGGGAGGGTGATGTCATATTAAAAGCTCCCTCTCAACAATGAAAAGAGCCATGTGTAATTAACCAAACCAAACCTATGCAGTTATCTCATAGGATTTGCTGTCCTCAGGAGACAAAGCTACAGAGTGAGACAGTGGGAGGTCAGAGAMAATTCCAGTGGCTGAGACCATTTGGAAAAATGATAGAGGCTTGGTAGTACATGGCCAGGATACCCCCACGGGTCTTTCCTTCCTCCTCCTGTAGTCAAATCCTGGCTAAACGCTGGAAACACTTTCACATGTAGCAACCAGGAATTGTTGGGGGGAAATAGATGTGTGAACCATTGTGCTTTTTTTGCAGCAAGTGCTGGAAGGTTTTACTGGTGAAACAGATTAACTTGGCTCTTTGTGATTGCTCCAGTGAGCGAGTGGTCCTGGGGTAGTAGCTCTGCTGGTGGATCAAAGGAGCAGGTAACATAGCAAGGGAGATGTAAGTCATGTAGGAGCTGTAACGAGCTCCACTGTCCTTGCTGGATCTGGGAAAAGGTGCAGCAAGCACCCTGGTGTTCCTTCAGGAAGTGCTCCATCCTTCTGCAGTGGAAATCCTGCAGGAGGTTTGCAGCCTTGCTGCGATCTCAGAAGCCAACTGTTGTCCTGCAAGTGCTGGCAAAGAAGCACACTGTTGTAATCTCAAGCACTATGTCCGTAACACCATTCTTCAAGTTCTCATTTCTCCAAGTCCAGTAGGAAGCCTGTCTTAGAGTTTTTTACCTTCTGATGGGACAGGGAATAATTTAACTCAGGAGTTTCAGTGTAGTTTATGCTTCTTTAGTGTTAGGATTGGTTTTCACGTCAGATGCTCCAAGAATATTCACTACTGATAATTAAGAGAGCACGTCCCACAAAATACTGTACTGCTCAAAGCTTGGAATGAGTTGTAGTCTGTCACTCAGGAGAGGAAAGACATTTTCAAGCACTCTGAAAAGGGCATCTAAACCATGCTTCATTCTCATGTTCTATTCAAAGAGTATCACTAAATTCAGCTTAGAAACCATGATCTATAAACTGAGAGTCAGTTTACAAAGTTTCCTGGTGGAACTTAACATTCAGTTCCTACTAAGAAGAAATGGGGCAAAACTGGGCACCTCTACTCCCCAAGAGCTCAGAAAACTCAGTGATTTTGCAAAGTAATTTTAAATTCTTTGTTTTGAAAAGTATTTTCAGTCCTCTGCATTCAAAACATACTGATATTTACTTAAAATCATAAAGCAATATATTTTGCCTTCTTACTGTCTTCTTTGGGTCTTTGAGTCTTTTGAGTGCCCTTTTTTCCCAAGGTTTTCTCTGCAGCTGTGAAGGTTAGAGTCTTAATTTTTGGTTAATAAGGAGCAAGTCAGATGATGTGACTTCAGGAGTTGGGACTTTAGGCAAAAATACAGTGCTTGCCAGTATAGTTAGTTGAATCTTCTGTCTTCAAACAGTACCAACTGTATATTTGAGGCTCCACATCAGGCTCCTGGAATGGCCTGAGTTATCTCCTCAGTGGGCAACGTGCCTCAGAGGTTGGTTGTGTAAACCACAAATCAAGTGACTCTGCACAAAACATTCCTTTTCATATATAGGGCAGAAATTCCTGTTTAACTGTGGTAAAAAACAACCAAAGCCTGTCCCATTCCCATAATTCACTGAACAGAAAGCTGAGGTGACCCTGCTGTTTGTCTGTAGGGGAATTGAAGAATAGTGCGAGCTTTCCCTTGTACTTTTCACATCAGCTGAGACAGGAATCCATTCCTCTAAGTTGAGCCTCATTCCTCTAATTGCACTGTTACCATCCCCTGGGTACTACGGTATTGCAGACATAGCCTAGGGATGGTGGGCAGGGGCTAGCGGGGGTGTCGAAGAAGGACTAGACTCTTTGACCTTTTCCTCCTGTCCTCCATTCCTCCTACTTTCTTCACTGAGAACCCTGTTAATATTTCAGTCTAGTAGGGGTGGRAAAGAGCATTTCCCAGGAAGATACGTGGGATTCCTCCCAAAATGTTCCCCAGTGTGTGGGGGAGAAATTTTAGGTCTCTCTGTCATAGGTTAAGACCAAGGCTCCGGTTATCACAGAACCTGGAATGTGGATGGAAGTATCTTTACTGCCAGAGTTGAACCTCCCTGCTGGAGCTTCTCAACTGTTTCTGTTAGTGACCCTTGTCTTGGACAGCTCTCTGTGGGAAGGGAAAAGTGTAGCAAAGGCCTCCCTGACAAGCAGCAGGCTTCAGCTGAAAGACTGCCTGTCTCCCTGTCTTTCTGCAGTCAGACAACAGACAATGGKAGATGACTGGTAATAGTTTCCCTCCTGTAATGGCAAAGCCATCCTGCACAAGTAATCCAGGTGTTGTAACAGGGGACAAAGCAACCTTTCTGTCACAGCAGGCTATGATTGCATCCAGTCTACCAGAATATGTTTGGATTGGATACTGCAGTAAGAAAAACAGTAAAGTCTTTGAATTTGCAGGGGAATAAACAGTGATCCAAGAAGTCTGTCTCAAAAATCATTTGAGCATGTTGTGTGGTTTCACCAAACCAGATTAGCRATTAAATCGGGAATTCTCCAGGAACGCACCTATCCAGCCAAGTCAGCGAATCATTTATGAGATCTTACGAACATCTCCAGTGCTACAGTATATTTTTCTGAAAGCCTGCAACAGGAGTCTGTCATTGCTGTACTAGATGCTATAAATATGCATAACCAGCCCTTTCATAGAATGCTTCGCTTCAAATGAGAAAAAAAAAAGAGGACTAGCAGGAAGGACATAAAGCCATAAGAGACATTAAACTGTTTGCCCAAAAATTTAGTGATCGCACCAGGAACGTGTCCTGCATTTCTAGGCTTCAGTTATCACCCTCTCTGTTGAACTGTGCTTCCCCATGATTTTGTGTTAAAGTTGTGTCTGAGGCCACTATAATCACATCCACCTTAAGAAATCTGTTATGTTGCTGAATCAAATCAACATGTTTGGTGGCTTAGGTTTCCAGCTGAATGTCGCTGTGTGTTGACTAGGCAGGAAGAGAGTTATGTTTGCTTATGGCTTTTTTTCTACTGAGAGGCCACTGAGCAGAGCTGGATAGAACATTTCCGTCAGAGTAATACCCTCTGGGAAATAAAGTTTTGAAGGAGTAAAAGTGGTCCACTAAATTGCTATAGTTTCAACAACATTTAGTTTAAGAAAACCAAATCTAAGTAAAAATTGACCCTAAAAGTTCTGAACTTCCATGCAAATCAGTTTTATTTGACTAGGTCCATTTGAAGAAGTAAGACTAAGCAAATCAGTGTTGTAGGAAAGTGCTTAGAATCCATAGAAACTAAGAAGAAAATTTGTGTTCCAAAACGATGTTTTCCATCTCAAGCTGGGATGAATATCTGAATATGAAATATGAGATGTCAAGTGTTTCCCATAGCTTTTCTTCCCGTTGTAGGTCTGAATCAGTATAGGAGGGTGCCCTGAAAATCTACCTGCCTGCCTAGGAATGAAGGTCCAGTGAAACACTTCATCACACAGTGCTTACAAGTAGAGCAACAGCATGTGTGCAAAAAATGTTGCATGTTGCAAGACATAATGAAGATTTCAGTTTTAAGCCCTGAAAGGCTGAAGTCCTTTGAATACGGAGAGAAACACTCAAGCAAGCTTGCTGTTTGTTTCTTCCCAGCCTTCTATGCTGTGTCCACAGCACTGAATATTCCTTCCTTGCCAAAATCCATTCACAATATCATGCAATAGCATGCAGCATGAAATTTCCAACTAACTACTCAGGTAGAAAATGAGGCTGTCATTGGTTGCCTTTCTCTGCTGAAAGCAGACAGGCTAGACAGTGATGGCAATGGTGCAAACACATTGGGTCTGTTGTGCTGGTAGAGCCTGGGTGGTATTTCTCAAGTGACACTGGCATTATCTGGTGGTCATCTCTCTAGGGTGATCCTGACAACAATGAGTCCTGGAGTGCTGGTTTCACCCTTGACCTTCACTTTAAAGCTAGAGCTTGCAGGCTGCTTCAAGTGATTACAGGAGTCCAAAGATAGAAGATTAAATTAAACTCAGCAGAGATGGCATCACAGCATGGGGAGGAGACCTCCTGCTGTGCAAGGGAAATGAGTAGTAGTAACCTGTTGTTAGTGTTCTCTGGTGGATGGCAGTGAATTGCCACGTATAACCCACACCTTCTTATGCGTAAATATTTTTCTGAGACACAGAAACTGAACAGGTCCTCCACGGGCCAAAAAGTGTTTATTTTCCTCTTTTTCCAAGGAAAACACTGTATTTCTCATATGTCTAATCAAACCAGCGGGTTTGCAAGGGGAAATATTTGGTTGTCTGGGACAGGGCCAGAGAAAAGCTAACCTATGTAGGCAGGACGCCAGTGTTTATCCAGATGGACCTGTGAGAAAAACAGACAAGGCTGGTTTCACCTTTTGATGGACAGTTATCTTGTCGCTTGACAGTTTCAGTCTACTCAGTGGGTACTGCCTTTAGTATTTCAAGGGGTCCTAAGAGAGCGAGGTATCTACATTTTCATTGGATTTTCTCCATTCCTCTTTTTAAGTGGAGTAGTGGGATTCTTTCTAAACATCTGACCTCCTTGGCATACTAAATCTTTTTGTTATAAATCAGATCCTGCAATGAAAAAAACCACATTTTAAAAAGAAAAATATTGTCAAAGTTAGGTAATGAATTTATCTTTCTTTGTCTTGTTTTCAGTGATACTTACTTCTTTCTTCATCTTTTCTTGCAGTTTATTTCTCTTACTAAGTCAGCAGACAACTGTGTTTGCTATGACAGGTTTGTGTGACAATGTGACTGAAACTTGGGTTTTTTTTAGGCCAGAGATGGCATGCAGTTGTGCTCAATATTGCAGAAAATGCCTCAAGTAATTCATGCATGCCTTAACACAGATAAAAGCAATGAGGTGCATGCAGAGCATATGGCAGTATCACATGCACTGTGCTGTCATTGTAATTAAACTGGTTCAGCTTGTGTATGATAACCTGGTGTAAGTTTTAGACATTATTGATGCCATAAACCCTCCCTTATTGTAATCAAAATAAGAGCATAACCATAAGGAAGTAGACCTGTGGAAGCCTGCATCCTATCTGACTGTCCCAACACAAGGAGAGAGGAAACAACAGTAATGTTTCCCACAAAACAGTTTCTTACTGTGCGAGCCTATGCATCCAGTGTCAGTCTTTTTTAACCTTGCAGGTACCACTAGGGATGGCCATTACTGTCCACGTGGCAGCACAAATGTTTCTCTATGCACGCAGGGTAACGGGGGTGTGGTGGTGGGAGAAAATCTAACAGACTTCTGTTTGGCAAGCATGGGGAAACTGCACAAGCTCCTGAATCCTGCTCTGGTTTTCTGATGTGGTTGTGGTTTAGAGGGAGTGGGAGCTCATTTGGGCCACACTGCCATCACAGGGACATGAACAAATCCTTGCCATGGGGGCAGGTGAGTGACAGAAACCAGCAGTGTTCAGTGCAAAAGACCCCAAAAGTTGTGGGGAGTCATCAGTTCACTGTGGTTTTGACCTGAGAAATGCTAGACCTATGGGAAGATGCAGTCAGCAAACCTCTGTACTGTAAACTAGTGGAAGAGGTAGCATTTTCAGAGATGTCTCAGCTCCCTTTTTTACAAAGATTGTTTAAATGTGCATAAATTGAATGTAAAATAATTTTAAGGTGTAATTCTAGCAAAATGAGATGGTTTGACTGACTGCAAATCTGCTTTTGGCCTTTTCAGTTTGTTGCTAGGAGTTAGGACAGTTTTTGTCTTTTATAAAGTTGAAACTTTTTATTTGTTTTGGGAAAGCTGACTTCCTGCCTAGCTGGCAAACACATAGTTCCTCCCACCTCAGGCTTTCAAAACACCATGAAGAGTAGTCAAAAAAGGCATTCAGCCCACCTGATACTGATCCCTCAGAAACTTATTCTCCATTGCCAGCTGTGAGAAATCTTGTCTTTCTTTTTAATTTTTTTTTTTTTTTGTAGAAAGCGGAGTTGTTCTCCAAACTGGACCTGGGATTTTCTTGAAAATTTACAGTATTTGTGATACCAGTTGCAGACAGCTGAGGGTTGTTGTGTTAGGGGAGCAGGCAGGATACGAGTATGTGTCCCATGGTCCCACAGACTTGTCTCCCTACTTGCACTGAAAGGTTTTTCTGGAACATTTTCCTTACTGGAAAGAAGGGGCAACATCTGCAAGCCACTTTTGCAGATGCTAAGTTCAGGACTGAACTTTGCTTTTCTAGTTGATTTTCTTTGCTGCGAGCCCCATGGGAGCAGTTTTCTGCTTTGAAATTGCCATGTCTGGCAAACGCAAAGGGTACGAGACTTTCACAACCCACCTCCTCTTATTTCTGCAGCTCCACAGTACAGCAGCCTTTTCTACTTCTGAACCCTGTGCACCAGGGACAGGTGGCTGGTCTGGTCTGTGTGCAGCCGGGCTGATGCATACAGCTCCTGTTGCCACAGAGCCAAGGGGAGGATAGAACACATGCAATAGCTCGACATTCGCCTTGAAGGAACTAAGTGTTCCCTGTAGCCCTAACTGAGATCCACCTCTCAGCACGGCCTAGAATAGGGTCTTGTCTACTCTGTGTGCCTCCAGGAGACACCTGCCAGAGTGCAAAAAGGAGAGAAAACAGAAAGGAAAAGTCTTATGTCCTATTTTGGGAGGGAGGACTCCTATTGGAGGTAAAGCACCCATCCTTTTTGCAGCATAGAGAAGTCCTCCTTTAGCAGAAAAACAGAAGAAGAGCCATGTGTGCTGAGAACTTCCCATCACAGCTACAACCTCTCAAGAGAGGRAAGAAAGCACAGGTCAGCCCAAGCGGTGCTGTGTGTCTTAGTTCTGCGCTTGGGAAAGGTGGTTCTGTTGCCTCCAAGTGTTAGCTATCTTTGAGTGCATTGAACAACAGGGGGATAGCCGGGGTGGGGAGCCGGGGGAAATGTGTGGAGATGAGCTTGTAAGTCATAGACAAGAGACTCCTGGATGGGACAGAGCAGCAAATGGGACACTGGGAGAGGTCTTGTGTATTTATGACAGCCAAGGAAAAATAAGAGACACTGTGTTCCTGCCAGCTGGAAGCCTCCCTTGGCACACTGGGCCTTGGGATGGCTCATTTGGCTTGCAGCAAGAAGGAGAAAGCAAGCAATCCTCATTTCTGCAGAAAGGTTCAGCTTACACTGAGTCTGGGGAAGTGCAACGAGGCAGTGCACCAAGCCAAACTGGGTACAGAAACCAGACAGCTCAGTCCAGTGGAGAGCCCCTTCCTCCCCTGGGCTGCCTGATGTGATGGAAGGCGTGGAGTGGACCTTCAGCCATCAATCATCCTGGACGGCCGCTGGCCTGGATGTTACTTGGAATGTGGCTCTTAGCAAACCATGTAGTCGCTAGCCTGGGCCTCAGGAAAGTTTTGGTCACCACTCTTGTCTGACACTCCCTAATGCAGTTAGAAAACTTCAACAAAAGGGGCATCCACCCCAGACAGGGACACATTCCCACCCGTAGCCCAGGCAGCAATTTCTGGGAAAGGCAGAGCTGTGCACAGAGTCCTGGCTTGGCAGGAAAGGCAGGAAGAAGCTGAGAGGTTATGATTCAAGTGCTGGCTGAGGAGGGATTTAGGTTAACACTCCCATTTCTTACGTCTTATTGTGGTCTTGAATAGGTATACTTTGTGCCTCCCTTGGAAATGGGTTCAGAGAGTTACCTTCCTTCCCATGTCCTTTCTCTTCCTAATGGAGATACTTGGCAAGGCCTTTGGTTTTAGCTAGCCACTCCAGTCAAAGAAGACAAATAGATACTGACAGAGGCTATATGTATATAAAACTCGAGAGGTGCTGGAGTGAAAGGCTGAGCTGACCCAAACTAGTGAAACTGAAGCTATGCTGGCCCCTGTTGAGTGACAGTTGGGGTCTATGTGTTCCATCAAGAATTTCAGTCGTACATTTTGGGTTCATCTGCCTCCTTATGCTTTGTTATTTAGTACAGTAGTGACCTCTGATGCCAAGAACTCCCATAGCCTTTGTCCTCCAAAAGATGCTTTACAGCTGTGGAGGTAAACTGTTGTCAGGAAAAGAGCTTCTACTGTACATGCCAGTGTCAGCCAACTTGGGCTTTCACATTAGAGTCCAGAAATAGCACTCAGGCTTGAGTTCATTCATCACTTAGGCAAATCCCACCCTCTCACTCTAACTGAATGCTATTTTGAGATTTGTTTTGGTAGAATTGAAAAATTTGATTGCAGGAATGCAGTCCTGCGTCCCATTACACTTAATTTGGCAGACTGTCACTCTCTCATCTGAGCGATGGGCATCTCTAGACTGTTGCAACCCCTTGGCTGTCAAGAACACGGCAGGGTCCTGGGCACCCCTGGTATGATGCTTGGCATAAGGAAGGGATGTTTTGCAGCTGAGGAAGGACATATTGAAGGAAGGTGGCAGATCATGGGCAAGGAGTGGGGAAGTGACAATGCCAGGAAGTGTCTTGTGAGGCCTTCAGCAGCAGTCACTTAAAATGGCAGGACCCTGGGCAACAAGTTGGACTGTTTCCTCCAGGCAGGCTGGTACATTGGCTAGAGCTGGGCCTGAGGAGACCCAGGCTGCTTCCCACTGATGAAGAGGCCAAGCCGAGCAATAGCATGGCTGCAGTCTGTATGGGCGAGAGCTTGCACAGCCTGCTGTGTCACGGGACGTGCAAGCACATACAGCACACTGCGTAATGCTAACAGCAAGGCTACAGTCCCCTGAACTGTGTGTCTGTGTGTCTCTGCCCATCTTTCCACAGAACAGATCCAGGTTTTCTGCCGATGACCTGCTTGAAACCCCCACTCTAAACTAAGGTAAATATTTATGCCACCTTGAACTCCAGTGCTCTCTGGGAATCCCCCTAGCTCATTCCTACCTCATAAGGAGCTCCCTTTCTTTGAAAGGCCTTACTCCTTTCCAACTCACCTTCGCCCCTCATCAACTTGTCACAGTCCTTTTAAAAAAGATATCTGCTTTGAGGAGGTGCAGGAGTCCCTGAACTGCCTGGTCCTTGTTGTCTTTCTCACTGACAACAGGAGCGCAGCTGAATTTCCAGCCTGAAATTTCCAGCCCTCGTTACTGTGCAGGCGACCACCTTTTGTGGAGTAGCAGAGACACCTGGTGGCCATTAAATAAATTGGGAAAGTCCCTTTCATCTGAATTCCCCTTTCCTCCCCTCCCTGCCCGCCCTTGGTGCATTTGCAGGGACATTAAATACAGGGTTCAGTAAGTTAACACTCACAAACTCCGCACACACCTCATTCAGCTCTTTCACACCGCTCTCAGCCATCCAAGGCAAACCACGAGCAACAGATTTCTTTGGTCTCCCAAGAACCGTGGAATTAAGTGCCAGCTGTATTTGTGACACTACACAAGAATAAAACATCTCTGGGAGTTGAAAGATCAGATTTTAGCAACAGGGTGTATGCAAAGGAAATGATTGCCCTAAACTAGCTGTACCCAGATTATAATCCCTAGCAAGTAGCAGAAGATTGAAATGATTGTCATTTGTAACAACGTACCCCAGAGCTGCCTAGAACATCTTTGCAAACCTGGAGGAAGACAGGAGTTAGACTGTGCTGTACACAGGCAACTTTATCTTTGCAGTAGCAGGCAAGTACTTGACCACTGGCAGATTCTGTACAGCCTCCCTAGCCTACAGCTGTCCACAAAAGTGTTGAGGCTGGCAGACACCACTTGAGATCATCCAGTCCAACTCCTCTGCCCAGGCAGGTTCAGATAAAGCAGGTTGTCCAGGACTGTGTCCAGTCAGGTTTTGAAAAGCTCCAGGGATTGACACTCCACAGTCTCTCTGGGCAACCCGTCCCAGTGTTTGACCACCCTCACAATAAAAAAGTCTGTTCTTGTGTGCAGATGGAATGTCATGTATTTTGTGTCCATTGCCTCTTGTCCTGTCACTCGGCACCACTGATAAGAGCCTGACTCTGTCTTCTGTACTCTGCTCATGAGGTATTTATATACATTCATAAGATCCCCAAGCCGCCTCTTCTCCAGGCTGAACAGTCCCAGCTCACTCAGTCTTTCCTCACATGACAGATACCCCAATCCCTTAATCATCTTAGTGGCCCTTTGTTGGACTCTTTCGAGTATGTCCATGTCTCTCTTGTACTGAGGAGCCCTGAACATGACATAGCACTCCAGGTGTCGCCTCACCAGTGCTGGGTAGAGGGGAAGAATCACCTCCCTCGACCTGCTCAGGTGCCTGGGGTTACTATTGCTCAGATGCAGGACTTCACATTTCCCTCTGTTGAACTTCATGAGATTGTTGTTCCATTTCTCCAGTCTACCGATGTCCTTCTGAATGGTGGCATAGCCATCTGTTGTATCAGCCACTTCTCCCATTTTTGTGTCTTCTGCAAACTTGCTGCAGATGCACTCTACCTAATTGTCCAGAGCATTAATGAAGGTATTAAACAGTATTGGCCCCAGTACAGACCCCAGGGTCTGTACTGAAGACCAGCCTCCAGCTGGACTTTGTACCACTGTTCACAACCCACACAGCCATTTGGCCCACTTTTAATCCACCTCAGTGCCCACTTACCTAACCTGTTTTTTTTGTGAGTTTCTCTTTTAAGATGTTATGGAAGACAGTGTCAAAAGCCAACCTAAGTCAAGGTAAACAATGTTCACTGCTCCTCCCGCATCCACAAAGCTAGTCAACCTGCTGGAGAAGGCTATCAGATTAGTTAAACATGACTTCCCCTCTGTAAATCCATGCTARCTACTCCTGATCACCTTGTCCTTCATGTGTCTAGAAATGCTTTCCAGGATTAGTTGTTCCACCAGGGACTGAGGAGAGATGGACCGGCCTGTGCTTCCCTGACTCTTTCTTCTTGCCCTTTTGAAGATAGGGTTGACATTTGTTCTCTGCCAGTCCTCAGAACCACTCCCAGTTGCCTTTCAAAGATAATCAAGAGTAGCCTCCCAATGATATCTGCTAGTTTCCCTCAGCACTTGTGAATGCAAGCTGTCAGGTCCCATCAGCTTCTGTATGTCCAATTTGTCTGTTTCCTAACCTGACCCTCCTCCACCAGGAGTAAGTCTTCCCTGCTCCAAATTTTCTTTCTTGTGTCAGGAGCCTAGGATTTCTGAATGCTAGTCTTATCAATAAAGGCTGAGGCATGGAAGGCATTGAGTACCTTGGCCTTTTCCATAATAGTATAATACTAAAATCGGTAGCATGAGCTGCACTGGTAACACTAAATAGTTTTTCACTTATTGGTGTAGAGAAACAACATGCAAACTTGCTCCTTTGTTCATGTTTTCACTTGAGTCATAAGGAAAACAGTATTTGTTCATCTGTGTTTCTGCCATAGAGCCACAGTCATCAGCCATGTTTTAAGTGCAATGAACAGTAGGCAGATAAGCAGAAAGGGCTAAGATGCTGGAGTGTGCTTTTTGCAAAAGGCCTCSCCTGGAGCAATTCTCTCCTGTCCTCCAGGTAGGCATGGCCCATTGGGATTCCAGATGGTTCCCTGCTGTGCTGCAAGTCAGACAATTCCCCGCCAGAGAGGCAAAGGAATCTGCAGGTTTTAAAAAGGAACCAAATGGCAAATTTTCCCAAAACTCCTGCTAAAAATACACTCTGTAATCACTTAAGAGGATCTCAAGGACTTTGCTCTTAAATGACCCAAAGGTACCCAGTGGAGACAGTTTCCAAATGGAAAAAGAAACTCCCTGTAGTACTTACTAGAAAAGGTAGGAGAGAGCTGTCTTGCCTATGGTTGCACTAGTTGTGATGTGCTCAAGATAGCCAGATTTTTTTCTTTCACAGCAATAACTGGATACTTCTCCTCTGCAGTGAGCATACCCCTACCCCATTAAAAAAAGCCAATGGAATCATTGCTACTCTGAGTGACATATGCTCCCATCCAGTGGTTTTATGAATTACTCTGTATCTCAAAACCCAATTCACCTCACTCAATTCCAACAGAACTGTATCGAGCAAGGATAGAGGGATCAATCCAGAATCCAGTTAATGAATGCTGCTGAGAAAGGTCATTGCTTATCTGAACTCAATATTAGCAAATAATTTTATTTAGGCCAACTCTAACTGGTTAGATTAGATTTGTATTAGTCATTTTTATGAGCTATGGTCTTCTCTAGCTTTTTTTGTTAGATTTGGTGCTTACTAAACTGCTCATGAAACCGGAGTTTCAAGTTCATCAGTTGTTACTGAAATGCCTTTTTATGTCATATATAAAATTCAGCTCTGCTGAGTTGTGACCACACATTGGTGTTGTGGTGATGCTGTTGGCTGATCATGATACTGTGAACAGCATGGCTTGTAGCCTTTCTTTATAGCCAAAGTCAGGATGAAATATATTTCTGAAGCAGGCATGTGAAGTAAAAAGTTGCTTTTCTCAGCAGATACCCTCAAAGACTTGGCAACCCCATGGCTCTCACTCTGAACAGCTCTGGCAGCTTGATTGCCTTAGACTTAGTCGACCTGTTCTTACTCAGTTCTTAGCCCTGCTTCTTTCTCTTCTCTGTGCTACAACCTAATGTTGGTGTGCAAAGGATGAACATGGTATGTTAAGGCCTTACTGCAGTTTTTGGTGAGGACATTGAAGGGAAGGGTATTTCCTGAGGGCTGGGCTAATCAGGACTGATCCTAAACACCAGTGTGGGTCTAGCCAAAATGTTTTTTTTTCAGTAAGGGGAACTGTCGTGGTTYAATCTGGCAGGCAGCCAAATGCCACACAGCCGCTCGCTCACTCTCCCCCCCCMCAGCGGGACGGGGAGAGAATTGAAAACAAAATTCACGGATTGAGATAAGGACAGTTTAGTAGAACAGAAAAGAAAGGAATAATAATAATAACAATGGTGATAATATATTAATGATACAATATATGAAATGAGTGATGCACAATGCAATTGCTCACCACCCGCCAAGACAGCAACCAAAAACGATCCCTCCTTCCGGGACCCCTCCTTCATATACTGGGCATGACGTCGCATGGTATGGAATACCCCGTTGGCCAGCTGGGCTGGCTGTCCCGGCTATGCTCCCTCCCAGCCTCTTGTGCGCTTGGTAGAGCATGGGACGATGAGAAGTCCTTGAAAAGTAGATTACTTAGCAACAACTAAAAACATCAGTGTGTTATCAACATTCTTCTTACACTAAATCCAAAACATAGCACTAGGAAGAAATTTAACTCTATCCTAGCCAAAACCAGGACAGTAACTCAGCTCAGACCTTACCCGCAAGACTTATCGGCATCTGTTCTAATGGCCAATCCAGTCACAGAGTCGGGAGGGACCTCCAGAGGCCAAGTAGTCCAACTGCCTGTTCAAAGCAGCTCTAAACAGATCAGGGTGTTTACGGCTGTGTCCAGCTGAGTTGTGACTCTGTTCAAGGAGGAATATCCCCCAAATTCTGTGGGCAACATCATCCGATATTTGACCACTCTTATGGTAAATCTTTTTTCCTAATATCTGATCAGAATTTCCGATGTCCCAACTTGTGCTCATTACTGTATGTCCTATCACTATGCACCTCTGAGAAGAGTCTGGCTCTTTCTTCTCTGTACCCTCTGACCTTTTAGTTGCAAATAACAATGAAGCCTCCTCTTCACCTTCTCTTCTGTAGGCTAAACAGACCCAGTTCCTTTAGCGTCTCCTGACATGCTATGTCATTCAGCTCCCTCACCATCTTCATGGCCTATAGTGAACTGGCTCCAGAATGCAAAATCTTTCTTGTAATGGGCAATGAAGGTGATAGAGGGCTGCCTTGCAATGACATCTGCATCCTGCTGGATGCATTCTATATGGACCCATGGACTTGCGTATGCCTAAGTGATACCTAGCCCTATTTTCCTTTTCTGTAGGTACTTCCACAGAGTCTTCTGGGAAGCTTAGGGACCTGAGAGGCCGGAGGACAAGCCTTACCAGGCAAAACTGAGGCAAAATGGGACTGAATACTTCAGCGCTTCCTGTGTCCCTTTTCATTAGATCTCCTGCCTTATGCAATGGGCCCATGCTCTCTTTAGTCTTCCTTTTGCTGCCCATTTTCTTATACAAACCTTTCTTGTTGGCCTTCAAACTCCAGATGAGCTTTGACTTTCCTGATCCCATACTTATGTTAGTGGACAATGTCTCTGCAGTCCTCCCAGGTAGCCTGTCCTTGCTGTGTACTTCCTTTCTGTGTGTGAGCTCAGTCAGGATCTCTATGTTTATCCATACTAGCACTCTGCCATGCTTACTTGACTTTTTGTATATTGGGATGGACTGTTCTTGTGCTCTGAGGAGGCTGGCTGCGAAGATCAAACAGTTCTCCCAGGCCCCTTTAACCTCCAGGGCAATTCCCCTTGGGATTCTTCCAAGCGGGTCCCTGAACAGTTCAAATTCTGTTCTTCTGATGTCTGGGGTTGTAATTATGCTCTTTGTCAGGATTTTGTACTTCACAGTCCTATGTCTGCTGCAGCCAAGACTGCCCTCGAACTTCTCACCTGTAACTAGTTCCTTGTTTGGAAATCGCAGGTTGAACAGAGGATCTTTCCACATCAGTTCATCAGTTACCTGCGTCAGAAATTGCCTTCAGCACGTTCCAGACATATTGTGGTTTCTTGCCACTGGCTGTATTGCTGTTCCATCACACATCAAGGTGGTTAAAGTCATCCATAAGTATCAGGGCCTGTGATGGTGAAGCTTTCTCTAGCTGCCTAAATAAGCTTTCATCTGTCTCCTTTTCCTGATTAGGTGGTGTGTAGCAGACACCTACTACATCACATTTGCTGATTTGTCCTCTAATCTTTACCCACAAGCTCTGTACTGCTTTGTCACCTGTCCAAAGGCAAACCAATATGCATCCAAGCTACTCCTTCATGTCCAGTGCAATCCCTTCTCCTCACCTTCCTGCCCTATTTTTCCTGAAAATCCCATAACTGTGCATGGACTTCTAATTCCTCTTGCTTGTTCCTCATGCTTCATGCATTGGTGTACAAGCATTTGAGATGATAGGCTGCAAGTCATACTGCTTTTACAGTGGAAGTGTGAGAACTTCCCCTGTCATGCTATCCCCCATGTTTGCTCAGCCCCATGTGGTCTCACTTCCCTTCAGGTTACAGTAGCCCTCCCAGGCATAGCTATTTTACAGCACTCCTCACTAGGTTAGCCAGTCTGCTCACAAAGACAAGTCTTGCCCCACTTCATCAGATGTATCAAGTCCCTGCTCAATACTCCTCATTTCTTACAGAAAGTCAATGGTCATAGAAGCCACAACCCTGCCTTGGACACTTGCTCTGCAGCCAGGTGTTGGCCTACTCAATGAGTCCACTTCTGCTTGAGTCTTTCCCCTTTCCTGGTGGGATCGAGGAGATACCACCTGGGCACCCATCCCCTTCACCTCCACCCTTGCCCCAGAGGTCTGTAGACACTCTTGACATGCTTCACGTTGCCCTGGTATCCTAAAATATTTCTTAGAAGTATCATAAAAAATATTTTTGAAAAAAAAGTACCTCTGTTTTCTGTGGAAAAGGAAAAAGAATAAAAATTCCAGGTCTGAAAAGCCCTCTCCATTACTGGACTAGATGGGCAGAATCTGGCTTTAACTGTAATTAACTGTAAGGTGTTCAAGGCAATTTCCTAACAAGCAAAAAAAAGTTCATTGTCTATAATATTTACTCTGAATTGTTTGCTAAGCTCCATAGAGGGAGCTGATATTCCTTCTAAAGCTCTTTAAAATCTGTCCTGCCAGACTTGTATCTTCCAGATATGAGTAAATAATGATTTACAGTGTAAAATTTATATAACAAAGTGCACTCATTCCCCCCTCCTCTAGTTCATGAATTGTTTGTGAAGTGATAATGAAATCCTCATTATTTTGGCAAGGGTGTGTGAATTTTCTTTAGCTAATCTTGATTCACTCTAGATATTCACAGCCCTCTTTCATCAGTCCTGAAGGCCCTATAGGAATATTTGAGTTTCTTCCTTGGGTGACTGAAATAATGAATAGGGTCTGTAAGAATTTCAGATGATGTGATTGATTTCTGAAAAGAAAAAGGCACTAAAAATAGATCTTTACATGTAAAAGTAAAAATTAAACTCCTTAWACTGAGTTTGAAGGCTCAGGAGTATTTATGGAAGAAGAGGTTGAACTTTAATAGGTTTACACAAACCTTACTGTAGAAGAATGCTGAAATATAGGGAAATAATTAGAATACAAATAAACTCTCAGGCATGTATGGTAAAATGTGGGCAAGCTCTAGATATGACATTACTTGATAAAAAGGGAACAGCAAAGTATTTGCTGTGGCAGATTGATTTTTTGTCTCACACTCTTTCCCTCTCTGGATGTCTCTCTCTGCTGTCTGCCCCTCTCCCTCCACCCCCCTCCACCCCACCCGTCTTCCTCCTTTCACTCTTTCTAACTCTGTGTTTCTCTGTTCCTTCTGTCAACCTCTCTCAAACTCTTTGTTCCCACATCTTCCCCATCTCTTTCTCCTCCCACTTGCCCCCCTTTCTTTCTCTGCCCTTTCTCCCTTTCCTGTCTCTGTTGCTGTTTCTGTCTTTCTAAATGACTGCCCAAATGTGAAGAAGGACTTCTTCCAAAAACCTCCCTGTTTTTCCCTGTGCTATTGGGTAGTCTAATTAAAGATACTTTTTTCTCCTTACACACTCCGCCTGGCTAAATGCAGTGTAATGCAATCACACAGTAATGGATATTTTAAACCTACAGAAAAGCAAGAAACAACTATTTCAGTTGAACTACCTGCATTAAAGACAGACTTCCCAGCAAGAAAGGGATACTCAGGAGCAAGACGCTGCAGCTGAATTAAATTGTTTGATGAAAACTGGCAAGGTCAAAATGGACTTTGATAAGCAAAAGATCTTTTTCTCGTAGTACAGAATATCTGATAAAGCTAAGAAGCAGTCTACTGAGAAGTGATATAATTAACTCACTTATGACATAAGGCTAACTCATCTGGAGAGGCTAGGCTGCATGGTTGGAACTGCTGCATGCAGTTTACATGACTGAAAAGCTGTCAAAATTAGTGAGGTCCCAGGCAAATGGAGAAAGGGTTTGTCAAAACCTTTGTTATATGATCCTTTGCTCCCACTTTCCATGTGAAGGTAGGGTTTGAATAACCTAAACATGGCACATCAGGAATCTAGGCCCAGATCTCAGTCCCTGTTTGGAGGACAGTCATTGTCTTTGCAATGGCCTTGTTCAGATGTTTGCTTCATCCTGGTTTGAACCAGGAGTTGTATAAAATTGGCACCTGAATTTGTCAGAGTGGATTGTTTCCTTTTTTTAATCCACCTATTACAGAGACTTCAATTCTGTCTTTTTTTTCCTGTCTTTCAACATGATCTTACAGACTTTTCTTGTATTAGATAAAACCATGAGATGTAGGCTGTAATTTCACTACCACATTAAGGTAGTATAGGCTGGGACTCTAAGTTGAAGAGGTTGTCCAAGACACAAACCCAGACCATCCTTCTAATTCTAGTTCTTCATTTGTTTGAAAGCATGTTTTTTGCTGGTACAACAGAGGAGACAGTTTTGACGATGGTAGTGGGGAGGAAGAAGAAAATAGGCCGTTTCTTTTGAGGCCATGATTTTGATACATGACCTTATAATCAGATTTCATTCCAGCCTCTGATCAGATCTTGACCATGATAAAGATCTTGAACCAAGCTTATCTGTTCTCCCTGCAATGTCTTGTGACAGTTAGTTTGTCAGTTCTTAGATAATGTGATCATAGCTGAGAAAATGGTGAAAGACACCATAAGATTCATTTCCCTTCTGTAGATTTACAGAAGGGATTCAGTGGTATAATAATTCAGGATTGGTTTTGATGATCAGAGAAGTCCCTTTCTGTCTCTTCTTGCTGTAGCCTTGAAAGATACACCTGCAGAGATCTGGCCTCATCTTAGGTTACTAGTTTGTAGAACTAGAATCTGTTGAATACTGGTCGCTGTTGAATTCCTACTGAATTAGAAACTGAGTTTTTAAACAAGCCCTTCCTGACTGTTATTTCATCTTATGAGGTCTTGCTTCCTTCTCCTGCTGAGGCTGATTTCCTAATCTGTCTTCTACTTTATCTCCAATTTTTGTTTTTGATAAGACAGCCACCTGTCTGAGAAGTTGTTGCAGGTAATTTCTTTCCTTTCCACATGCCCATGCCTTGACATGGGAAGCAGCATTTTTCCCACTAATATTTCCCAGGTATTTTCCAGTCCATTTCTCAAAGAATCTCCATCTTCTACCTTCTGTTTTTTGAACCCCACCCCTTTGGCTTTTATCTTCTTGGACAGTTTTTTGCTTTTGCTCGTTCTGTTCCAAAATCATTGCTTCCTGACCTTGTCTTAATTCTTTTCCTCAAGGATAGTTCAGGCTTAGTTCAGTAGAAAATGGTGACAAGGCCATTTAGTTAGCCCCAGATTTCTTCTCTGCCTTGGCACTACAGGTCATTACAGAGCTATGGAGAAGGGGCCTACATGGCAGGTTTGTTTGATCAGGTGAAACACCACTATGAGATGTTGTGGTGCCAGACAGAAGGCATTGCTATTTGGGCAGTTGTCCTGTATAGTATTTCCCCAAATCTCCCAAATTTCCTGTTCAAGTATTACACAACTCTTTCCACTCCTGTTTTCTGCAGTGGTGGTCCTGTGATCTCTGACCGAGACTTTCCTGGCAAGCCTGTGTCCCCACTGCCTCTTACTTCTCCAGACACTGAGCAGAGCAAAGTGCTGGACCTGGCAAATCACTCCTCAAGTAAGTGTAATCCTGACACCGATTTGTGACTCAGCTATTGGTGAAACAGGCAGGGCTCTTAGCTAGTGCCCAAACCGGGATGCCAGTATGGAAACTGTAGGGTGATCTCATTTCTTTCTATCTGACTCTCTGTTGCTGGTCTGAGACACTTGTTTATGGGACGGTGATTCCCTTAGCTTTCCCTTTGCAATGGGATGGGCTTATCCCACTTTCCTGTGAGGAGCCTGAAAAATCTCCCTGGATGCATGCATCTGGACAAGTCAAGTGCCAAGGCAACCCAAGAGCAAATGCTTTAGTTTGGGGGTATTTTGGGAAACAGCTGCTCCCACACATGCCAACAACCTGTTGTATGTCCCTAAGTCTGCCAGGAAAGGACATGGGTGTTGAATATGACTTCAAGAACAAAATAACAACTCTGTGAAGGACTGAACTCATCTTTCATCTCTGCACTGGTCACCCAGCACTGGGTGAAACAGCAAGACAAGGTGAGGCTCTCCTTTTCTGACTCATCACATCTTTGACATAGGAACTTTGAAGATTATGGGGTGTGYAGGGGCTGCATGTGCTGGGGATGTTTGCTAGAGGAAAGCAAGTGCTACTCAGAGGAGCACCACAGGAGAGTTACCTGCTTATGCAGAACTGTTGGGAAATAAAGTACCAGCTTGCCACTGACCTGCAAATAGTGACCCTAATTCTTACCTTTGATAAGAGCCTCCTATGCTGTATTTGTGTTCCTGATAGTAGCGCCCTGCTACAGGACAAGGCAAAAGCAGTGGTCTGCTCATGTAGATGGATCACATCCTCACCCATGTCGGCAAATGTCAGAGAAACATGCAGCTCTTATGGTTATGGCCATGCAAATTTGCATTTGGCAGGAGCCCCTTCAGGCAGCTTATCACATTAACTCTGGTCACCCTTCAGTGGCCAGTCAGGAAACAAAGTCACACCTTGGAAAGTCCTGGTAATACAGAAGGATATATGTCTTCAGTGAAATTGTTTAGAGGGCATCTAACAACTTTGTGAATTTTGCAAGGAGATGCATCATCACASAAGTCTGGGTGAGTGACAAGGTCACCCTTATCACTGTTACAATTGATTCCTGTTATCATTGTACATAAATCCCATCTTTTCTCTGAAGGGAAACAGTAGTTTGTCCTCAGGGTCCCTCTTACTTTTCCAAGTTAAAAAATCTTGATGATCCTTTCAAAAGGATTTTGTTAATAAATAAATAACTGTTATTTGTTATTCTTTATTGTTCTTCAAGTGAACTATGCATAAAAGTTTTWTGTCATGCCCAAGGAATATCAGAGATATCTGAAGTCTTTCCACAGGGTAAACTTCCTGAAAGCTCGTAAACTCTGGAATCTGAGATCTATTGGCAGAAGTATAAAGAGGGGATTTTCTTCTTTACAAATAAGGGATGCAAGTACATTCAGTCAATTTTTTTAAGCTGCCATGGTAAATCAGAAGAGAAAATGTGAAAAAAGAATTTATTTAACACAAAGAAAAAGTGGCTTTTAAAAATACCTCCTTCTGAAACAGCATCTTGCATTTCAACTTCTGAATCATTATTCTCAAGTATCTGCAAGTGCCCAGTGTGATGGAAATTCACCATGACAACCACCACACCTTATTGTATTTTTATATCGAGGGCATTAACATCCTGCTATGGTTGTGATTTCTGTTACTTTGATTGATATGCGAAATTCCTTTGGATACAAACCACCCCATTCATGGTCTGTATCAAGCTGCCTGTGTAAGAACTAAAAAGTTACCTTCCTCACAGGACACCATTTCTTGCCTGAGAACAAACTTACAAAATAAAAGCCACTCAGGTCATTTGTGATTTCTCTCTGTGCAAGGAAGATCCCTTCTGAAAGTTAATTTTGAAACACTGAATTTTCTGTCTGTTATAGATACATTCTTTGTCTAAAAAGGCAGAGAGGAGGTTGGGACCTCAGCAACTTGGGACCTACACAGCCTATATTCCTGCTTCATGTATCTCAGTAGAGAAATCCAAATAGGGATTGGTGGTAGGGGCAGAGGGATGGTTTAAAGAAGCAAAGAGCAATATGTGTATGAAAGATGGTGTCTTAACCTCAGGTCAAATTCAGGAGCTGCGGTGAGTCTGGCATAATGCTCCTGCTTGAAATCCAGGTCTTTGTCAGAGAGAGCAAGACTTTAGGTATCCTGCTGGCAAATATCTGCAGATAAGCAGCGGAAGATAGGCCCTGGATATTTCTGCCTGTCTCCTCTGCTGAGCTGTTGCTGCCTGTTGGAAGCACTCTGTCCTCAAAATGCACATGGGTTAAATCCAGCCAAAAGCCTGTGTGCAGCTCCTGGCACTGCTTAGATATAAAAACAGCATCAGCAGAACTCCAAACAGGTCCTCTTTTGATGACCTCCCTGACATGGGAAAGTGACATACAGCTCCTATTATTTCCTTGCCTGAAAGGAATGTAAGTACCAAATTTAAGACTGATCCTTAGCTTTCTTCTTCCATCCATGGAAACTTGAAACTTAACATTCATGCCAGTAACCTTAGGACATGTAGATTTTATTGAACATTGCTGGAAGCCCTGACACACACATTTTTGGAGGCTGGAAGAATATTCTGAGGAAGGGTTGCTCCTTGCTTCCCCAGTTCTTGAACTGTCCTGCAGATATCCACTTCTGGCCGTAATATGAGATGAGACCCTGGGCCAGATGACCTTCTGATCAAGAGGTGTATTGGAGTATTATGTTGTACTCTGTTACTGTGTAGCCCTATAATACAGTATTGCCATTGCTAGTCGTAACTATTGCAACCTTCGGTAGTAAGTTACTACCAGGCTTGCTTTACCTGAACTTCACAAGACGTGCCTACAGCTTGTTTCACCTGATTTAGCCATAACAGCAATTTTTCTGATTGACCAGGCACTAATTTGTTTTACTTTTGCTTAGCTTTGTATGGTTTTATCACTCTATCGTAACGATGTAGTATAGAGAAGTACAGGTCTGGTATGACAGCAGAAGCCTTAAGAAGTGGAGACAGAGGATGTTGTGTAGAGGACTACAGGCATAGGATGATAAGAGACAGGGTGCAGGATTGACAATGGAGATGCCACAGCTGTGTGCTCTGCCTCCGAGGTCCATACTGGAGGTCCCAGAAGCAAGGGAAGTACTGTGGGGGGAAGTCTGAGAGTGTCTGGCTTGATGCTGGCAGGTGCAAATCAAACAGCTGTAGTCCCATAGTGCCACAAGATGAGGCTGTGTCAGAGCATTATTGTCTAGGCTGGTCTGGTGTGAAAGCACTTAGCTTGCACCTATGTGTACACAGGAGAGGCTGATGGCTACTCAGATCTCATAAGAGAACCWTCCCAGAGAGAAACACAGCTCCTATAACCCTGTTAAAGCCCCAGGGCAACTGCATTGTTGTCTACCCTATGATGTCAAAAGTCATGACTCAGGGCACATGGATGGGATGGCTGACACTTTGTTTATAAGCTTAGACAGGAACTGATCTAGCCTGTAGCTGTTCAAGGCAGAACTGTTTCTTTCTAAAGCCTTCTTTCTAAAGCATTCCTGACAGTCATTTGTCTAATTTTCTCTTTCTACCTGCTGTAATGGGGATCCTCCTTTCCCAGGCAGGCAGTGTTTGGATCTTGTTGTTGCCATTAGAAAATATTTCCTCATGTCTAATAAAGTTCTACCATAGTGCAGTTTCAGCACACAGGATTTGTTCTGGGTTTTTTTTGCCATTCTGAAGTATTTAGGGCTTGCGTTTCTCCCAGCTTTCCATCTCAATCATGAGCACCAGAGAATATCTTTATCTAAAGAAAGATAAGGTTGTTATATAAAATCAGGGGTGTCGTGGTTTAACCCCAGCCGGCAGCTAAACACTGCCCAGCCGGCAGCCACTCGCTCACTCCCCTCCCCCTCAGTGGGATGRGGGAGAGAAAAAAGTAAAATTCATGGATTGAGATAAAGACAGTTTAATAGAATAGAAAAGGAAGGGAAAACAATAACAACAACAACAACAATAATAATAATAATAGAATATACAAAATAAGTGATGCACGATGCAATTGCTCATCACCYGCTGACTGATGACCAGGTAGTTCCCGAGCAGCGGTCTCTGCTCCCTGGCCAACTCCCCTCAGCTTATATACTGAGCATGACGTCATATGGTATGGGATACCCCGTTGGCCACTTGAGTCAGCTGTCACGGCTGTGCTCCCTCCCAGCTTCTTGTGCACCTGGCAGAGCATGGGAAGCTGAAAAGTCCTTGACTAGTGTAAACATTACTTAGCAACAACTAAAACATCAGTGTGTTACCAACGTTATTCTCATCCTAAATTCAAAACACAGCACTATACCAGCTACTAGGAAGAAAATTAACTCTATGCCAGCCAAAACCAGGACAGAGGATAAGACTTTATGGAAACAGCTCCTTGCAATGCTGTAGTCAAGGCCACTTACAGGTACTTCAGAATCCTTATTTGGCAAAGACAATCTCTTTGTGGCTGGAGCCACACTCTTGAGCTGTATTGTTTCTGCCCCTGTTTAGTAAAGCATGTTTCTCTAGGCTACTGTTTGGAGAGAGAACAAGACCAGTAAGAAATAGGCCTATAAACACTGAGGCCTTTGTATTTAGGAGTTTACCTCCTGTTCAGATGCCCAGCTCCTACTAGAGAAGGAAGCTTGGAGAAAGTGCTGGGTAGAAGATGCTCCCAAATGCCTTGGCCTGACAGTGCTGCAAGGGCCATTGCCATATGACGATGCTGTATTGGAGCCTATAGTGAAGGGATAACAAAGGGAAAAGTCTGAGGGCAGGTTAAGTCAGTGGCAAACTGCATCAGTATGGGTCAGCTTTCTTGACCCTGGCATTGGAAGGACATGGATACATCCTACTGATAGTTAGCTCCAGCTCTGCTTTCAGCACATTATGTTGAGATCTTCCTCCTCTTCTGCTCCTGATAAGTTTCTGATCTTTTTCCACTCCTTCAACAAGGTAGTGTATCCAGAACCCAATACTGGTGATGGGTCTCCTAACTGGAGAGTGAATAAAGGACTGAAAACTCTCTGCACCCCTAGTGAATCATACGGACAGTTAGCACAGAGCTTTGTTATAACCATGGATTTCTGTTGCTGAAGTATTCATACTGTCCCTTTCCAGCTGGCTTCCTGCATCCTGCAGGAAGGAGAAGGCAATGGTGCACCACCAGGACAGCACCTTTAATAAAGTTATTAAAGGCCATTTGGAGTTGGTGGAGCTGTTGGGTATTTATGCCTAGTGCAGAATGAGGTACAGCAGAGTAACAAAAGCGTTTGTGCACTTGTGCAGTCACCCTTCCCAGGCTGCTGCCCTGAGAGCCTCCCTGAAATAATCTATCACCCAAACTGTGACAGTAAGCATACATCTCTAGTTAAGGGGGCTGCTTCAGAGAGAGCAAGAAAGAATGCCTTTTGGAAGGAGGCTTTAGAATTATGCTTTTGGCAGTGATGTCTGCTCCTTCTGGCTCTCAAGAGAAGTTGTTTGTTTGGTTCATCTTCATGGTGGGATGTTTGGTGAACAAGGGAGGAAAGGGCATTCCATCTGAAGGGACTGTTTAGACTGCCATCTTCCTAAGTGAGGGTCTACAAGATGATACAGATTTTTAAGGGCTCAGCCCAGATGAGGCTCTGATAGATAGTTTCCACTGAAGAAATTAGCAGAGTGGAAACCCATCAAGAGCAGTGGCAGGCCATTGCAGATCTGACCAGAAGGCAAACATTCTGTTTAAGCAGAAAACACAAAGTTCTGAGATCTACTTTCATGATTCTGCTGAACAAAACTGAGGGCTTCCTAAATCTTATATGGCAATATGAAGACCTTGAGTCCTCCCTTTAATATGACCCCAAACCCTCTTGAGATATAGAATCATAGAATCATAGAATCATAGAATAGTTTGGGTTGGAAGGGACCTTTAAAGGTCATCTAGTCCAACCCCCCTGMCATGGGCAAGGACATCTTCAACTAGATCAGGTTGCTCAGAGCCTCGCCCAGCCTGACCTTGAATGTTTCCAGGGATAGGGCATCTACCACCTCTCTGGGCAACCTGTTCCAGTGTTTCACCACCCTCATTGTAAAACATTTCTTGCTTATATCTAGTCTAAATCTACTGTCTTTGAGTTTAAATCCATTCCCCCTTGTCTTGTCACAAGAGGCCCTGCTAAAAAGTTTGTTGCCATCTTTCTTATAAGCCCCCTTTAAGTACTGAAAGGCCTCAGTAAGGTCTCCCCGAAGCCTTCTCTTCTCCAGGCTGGATAACCCCAGCTCTCTCAGCCTTTCCTCATAGGAGAGACATTCCATCCCCCAGATCATTTTCGTGGCTCTCCTCTGGACCCGGTCCAACAGGTCCATGTCTTCCTTGTGCTGAGGGCTCCAGAGTTGGATGCAGTACTCCAGGTGGGGTCTCACCGGAGCGGAGTAGAGGGGCAGAATCACCTCCCTCGACCTGCTGGCCACGCTGCTTTTGATGCAGCCCAGGACATGGTTGGCCTTCTGGGCTGCGAGGGCGTATTGCCAGCTCATGTCCAGCTTTTCATCCACTAGTACCCCCAAGTCCTTCTCTGCCGGGCTGCTCTCAATCCCTTCATCCCCAGCCTGTATTGATACCAGGGGTTGCCCTRACCCAGGTGCAGGACCTTGCACTTGGCCTTGTTGAGCCTCATGAGGTTCACACGGTCCCACTTCTTGAGCTTGTAATATCTGCATTTATGTCTCTGTTCTGTGTTATACTGTTGCTCACRCTTGTCTGAAGTGGGTTTAAAATACTAATTAATTGACAATATGCAACATGGACGTTTTTACTCTCAGCTGGAAGGACTCAGAAGGCTCTTCAGTGTGTTGAATAAGGCTGTCAACAAGGAGAAGGTTAGGTGTCTGACTTTTGCCAATAATAAAAGGCCTGCCAAAATATTGAGCATTGGATAGAAAGAAAGAAAGAAAGAAAGAAAGAAAGATCAATCACCAAGAATGTCTTGGACTCTAATATCCTGTCAAGAGATAAGAACCCTGGAAAATGTGTTTGCCTTCATCTGAGATTAGAAATCAAGACGCTTTCAGGAGTTTTAAAGCAGAACAACTGAATGAGCTTTATGTCTCTATGGAAACTGATAATGAGGGTATGCCTAATAAGCAAAAGATACAGCATGTGACTGTATTTGATATTGGGCAGGTAGGCTTGATTATAGCARGGAACATGAATGTAATGTTACAATTTAGTTGTGGCACCATCAGTTATGGACTGGAAAGTGCGTAAGAGTCAGAAGGTGAGCCTGGAGAGCTGATCTCAGGGGTAGGATGGTGTATTGGGAACCCTGCAGAAGGCATTGTGTTTGAGGAGTTAGTGATCTTGAACAGGTCATGTCTGCCCTGTAGGGCCTTGTACTTAAGGCTTGAGTGGCCTGTATGCTAGCTTGAGTAGCTGCTGTATGGGAACCTGCAGCAATGCCCTGTGCTGTGCTGTGCTGTGCTGTGTGTGTGTGGGTGCTATGACAGAGGCAACGTTCCAGCCTGTCAGGAAATTTTCTATTAGCTGAACAGCTTACTGATAAAATCCTTAAGTTATAAAACCTTTGAGAAAGATAAACTGGATGTGGATCAAGGGGTGGAATGTATTGAATTCTGACCAGATGACTATTGTACGTCGAGGAGTTAGTGATCCACAACACAGTTAACCTGAGCATGCCCAGGCCTGTGCCATGCTGTGCTGCACGTACAGCGTGGCCTTCATGCTTGTGTTGTGCTGCACAATCCCTTGGCTGCAGGRTAAGCTCAGCCAGCTCATTGTAACTGCAGGCAGCTCCTATTCGGCACCAGTGATTACTACACCTGCATGGCTTTGCCTTTACCTAGCAGAGAAGCAAGAAGTTCTCATGCGAGCATCCTTTTCAGATAGAATTGTTTGCTTGTAAGAAAATAATATAATATTTCAAATGACCAAAAAAGATAAAAACTTCTTTCCACGGATGGGATCTGCACATCATGCTATGGGAAAATCCATCCAGAGTCTGTTCAGTGCTGCACGAATGCGGGGTTCTCAAAATGTAAGATTTGCTCACTATCTTTATTCCTCTTTTTGTTCTACCTTATTGAAACAGCTATTTTATTACACCATTTGTTGTTGGGCATTTCTTATTGAGAGCCAGAAAAAGCCCCGCATCATCTCTGCCCCTCTYGTCCCTGGCCCTGCTGGTGGAGAACAGATGGCATTGCACAGGCAGCTGTGAGCAACGTGCGGGTGTCCTAAGTAAGCAACAAATGGGAAGAAAAGTACAGGTGAGTTTAGGAAGTAGTGGTCATGGTACAGCCAGCTCAAGCCTTCTTGACTGCACAAGGATTGCCTCAAGATGGAAGCACCAACGTATTCCTGTTCCTTCAATGCATAAGGGGTAAGCAGGCTTCCTGGAGCAACAGACAGTACTTTTCAGAAGAGTTTTGGGGTACACTAAGGGGAAGGTGGAAGATTTACTTTCACGCTGATAAGAAATACTWAAGTAGGGAAAGTGCTGTGGAAGGTGTACTTTCAAGCTGAAGAGCTCTGACAAAGCCTTTCTCCTATTTTTTTCCAAAAGCAATTGCGACTGGAGGGGAGGTAAGAAAACGTCTTTCCTGAAAATTTACCTCAGGAGTATGTGCTGATAAGTCAGCTGAACATCTGACCAGCCATCTACCATATCTTGTGCTCTTGCACCTTTTCAGTTAGGTGTGCATATATGTATGTGTGTATAGGCACACACGCAAACATGCACACGCACATACACATGTGCTGCTTTCTGAAAGGATAAATTTGGAAAGTGAAGTCATTCAGCTAGCTGAGTGCAAGTAAGTACAACTGGTTTTGGTATGGAAATTGCTTCTCYGCTCCTTTGTCCTCCACGTGCAAATAAATCTGTGGAGTAACTAAACAAGAGCCATCCAGTAGAAAGCTGTTCACCATGACACAGTGAGTGTCGTTCCTGAGTCTGCAGCAGAGAGAGGATCTCTATAGAGTCTTATGCAATAAGCAGCAAGAGTTAGTTATCAGTCCTGCAGTTTGGGAATGCTGTGGACAATTTTCTTCTTTTTCCCTCAGTGATACAGAAGTAGCTACTGCGATTCATTTACTCCCGTACTTGTTTTTTGAGGATATTTATGCTTTGATCATAGCAGATAGAGTCCCTGTTGGGAATCCTACAGGGTAACAGGTATTAAACTCCTAGACCTTTAAATTCTGCTTTGTAGTCTTGCTACCCGCCTCAAATCATTTTGTGCCTGCTTCCTCCAGGGAACTAATCCATTTCACTACAATTGAAATCACACTGCCAGCCAAAGCTAGGCTGGGTGCTGTGTTCCTTCTAATATTGTCTGGAGTCAGCAAAGCAGAACAGATTTTGGGGATGGGGATAAGGGAGAGTGGGTAAGCAAAGGAGATGCCATCACGGGATCTGTTTCCCAGCTTGACTTTCAAGTGACCTTGAAGCAGGGCCAGAAATAGAAATGTTGCATAGCAGGACAGAGCTGGGCTCAGTGTTGAGGAGGAACCCTTGTGCTCCTCCCTCACAGTGAGCTCAAACAGAAAATGACCCGTTAAACCTGTCTCTCCCCCTTGGACAGTTACAGGCCCAGCAGATCTTGAGAAATGCCAGCACAAGGTATTTTAATCATAAGAAGTGGGGCTCTGAGACACATTCCATATATTTCTGGGTCAAGTGGCAAGGGATGAGGGATGAGCTGAGCTGCTAGTGATGTTACGCCTGCACTGTAATCGCCTATCATTTCTGGGGAAGCTGGATTTATGATCGCCGCTCGCCCATACTTCCTCCCTGCACATGGTCATTGCCTTCCAAGAGAGAATATTCAGGCCCCATTCTGCTAGCATTTCAAGTGAGTGAAGAAGACAATCAGGGCACTGAGAAAAAGAGGAAAACACTTGCTTTCCACATGCTGATGATTCTCAGGGCTGCACCTTTGGGAGGCTGCAGTGAATGCTCTGCAGGCTGTCTGCTATGTTCAGTCACTCAGCTGGGAGCTGGTACCTTGTCCAGGATCAGCACTCAGGAATTCCGGGTGGATGACCTGCCATAATGCTCCGTCTGCTGCTAAGGAGAGGCACGGTGAACCCACATGGGAAATAATTATGTGATCATTGTGTTGCTCCACAAGCTGTTGTGAGTGGGGTACATTAGAGATGAAGCTCAGTTGTGGAAAAGGGATATTACCAGACAGTTCAAGGCTGGATTCTTATTCCTTTGAAGCTGCACATTGCTTTTAAGTCCAGGTGTTTTTTAGATGCACAGACAGCAAAGAGCAGTGATTTGGGACACTCAGTCCTGTATCAGGCCTGCAATGGCCTGTTCAGTTTGCCAGTGATGAGGGAGAACTGGTGACAGATAGATATCCTGCCTTCTAGTCTGTGGTTACTAATTTTACAGGTTTTTCAGTTTAACAGGAATTACTCCTTTCCTAGGAGGGACAATGGGGTATTCCCATAACAATTTATGTAATTTAACCATGACTAATACCTTGGTCTTATTTACATACTTTATCATCCTCACAAGGAAGTTGAAAGACAAGCACTTTGATCAGAGTTGCTAAGCTATGGTTGCTATCTGCTGATGCATTTTTCAATGACCATTTTTCAATGACTATTAGAAATGGTCACATTTTTTCCATTGGAATACTGRTTTAGCACAAAAAATGTTTTGTTCTTTTTTTGACTATAACAGAGTTAGTTTTGCTAGATGTGCCTACTCTCTGCAGACCAACTCAATTTCTCTGTTGCAAATCTAAGCACAAAAATATAGGAACGTAAGTATATCAGTGCTACCTCAGATGAAGGCCCCCCTAGCTGAGCAGCCTGTCTCTAATCATGTACAAAAGCACGTGCTGAGAGAAGAATAAGAACAGGGCATGTATATCTGATAATTCCCTTGAGGATTCCCCAGTTTCCTGCTATTTTTAGCTCAGGAAACTCCATCATGAACATGATGTGTTTTTTCCATTTAGTAAGCCTCATGCAAGCACCTTCCCATTTCGCCTTTAAATATATGCCAACTTTTTGCACTCACAGCATCCTTTAGCAATGAATTCCACTAACACCCAAATTGCAATTTCGGCTGTAAGCATCATGAAAGCAGTATTTTTTTCCCATTGTATTCTGTATACCTGTGTATGTTAAGGTTTTCTGAAGTGAATACATTTTCTACAGTGTAAACACAAAAAGACTAGTGTGCTTCAGGGAAATGTTGTGAAAGCCAGAGAGACTGAAGTCAGGAGGGTGTGAGACACATTTCCAGCTTTCATAAGTCACTAAAGTTCATTGGCAAAATGAAACTATAAATGAAAGGGTGAAATTTTCAGGATGCTTCTTTCTCTCTTGCTGTCCAAACAGCAGCAAGTGGTGGGCTGCTTCACAAGGGAAGGGAATTCAAGAGGGGCACTGCTTCAGAAGGGAAAGGAATTCGGGASGTAAGGATGACCACGGCACGGGCAGGGACACTGATCTCCCTGACAGGGCGCCGTCACACAGCACCTGAAGAAGGAGAGCAGTAACCAGAGTCAGACAAGAATCCAGTGCTGGCAGACAAATCCACAGTGATGAGGCAGGTCTCAAGTCAAACCAGGTATATGGTCAGGGTCAGCAAGATGAATGGTCAGGCACAAGCATACCTACAGAGTAGCTCAGAYAAAGATCAATGCAGCTCCAAAGCCAAGGCTGTGTGGGTGGAAGTCCCAGATGAGGCTTTCACAGCAATTTTTATCCAGCTTTTTCCCAGCAGTCCTGGGTTACAAGGCTGTACCRTATCAGAGCTGGACTTGTACACAGGCAGCCAAACCCTTGGAGACCAAGAGGTTGCAGAGTCTATTGGTGCACTCAGGGTCCCAATTCTCATTTTCCAACTGGCTGCACATCTTTCTTTTCCTGCTCGGTCTCTAACACGAGAGACATCTAACCTTCTGTGCCAGTGTGATTTACTGTTTTTACTGAGAAGCAAGAATGAGCTTTTCTGTCCAGCAGGAATAGCGGCAGCTCCTGTTGATGTGTACGCTGGCTGGCCCATACAGGATGATGGACTGGCTCACAGAACAACAATAATTGTTAGAATTACACCTCCGTTTTTATAGCAGCAGGGACTGTAATTTGCAAACCCCTATCAAGCTACTTATTTTCAAGAAACCTGTAGAAACTTTGTATCTTGGATTTGCTCATACCTAAAATAAGTTGAGACAGATAGATAGCTAAATCCTTATCTGCTTAAGGAATTAGGGCCTCCGCCTCTTATGCATACCCTTAGGTGTCTGTTTTGGTGGTCTGAACCTCGCTGAGAAGATGAAAACAAGAAATTGCCATAGAGAAGRAAGAGTGGCTCAACTTCTACCTCCTAACACAAGCTTCTGTCAGTGTGGAAACCACGAGGAAGCTATGAACTTTAGGGAATTCCCTTCTTTAAAGAAAAAGTAATTGCCTGGTCCTGTGAGGAATGGTGAATAGACTGGTGCTGACCATCAGTTATGCAGTCTGTAAAGATGCCAGGTTTTGTGAGCACTTTGGCGGCTTCACACCAAACTCCAGCATAGAATTAATATCAGTGCTAGAGAAGGACTACTTTATCAGCAGCTGCCAGTCTCAAGTGGCTTCCTCAGTATACCTGCTAGCTCAAATCATCACTCTGGTTCTGCAAGCCTGCATCAGGCATTTTTCTTTCTACATAGCAGAAGTTGTTTCTCCAGATCTGAGAGACAAAAGAAGTCAGCTAAATTTCTGAATGAGTTTGGTGGCTCCCAGGTCAGTAGAGGACCCTAAATGCTGACTCACAAACACAGGAGTGCTACAATGATCAAAACATTTAGCTTGTGTAGGTCTTCATCCCTCATCACTCCTGAAAGTTATTAGGAGCAGCCTGTGAAACACCTCTTGAGCTGCAGAACATTACACCGCGATCAGTGCTGATTAGGGATTACGAATACCATTCCCTGGGCTTCTTTCAGCCTGTCCAAGGTCCTGTCTCTGTGTACCCTTGCTTGCCCTCCTTTTCCCACTTAGTATTAAAACTCTCCTTTCTGGGAAGGTCTGGGCAGATTTGCCTCCAGCTGAGACTCTCAGCTTGCTGACTGAAAAATCCTTTTATTCTTGCTCTCTCCTTTATGTCTGTGTGTAGGCATTTTCTAATGTGAATTCAAGCCTAAGACAAATAGTAATTATGTACTTTTGTATTTTGCCATGAGCCTGGGGGGTTGATGGACATGTGGTACTTGCTTATAGTAAAAGTAGGTTTTATCTCTGTTTCAGTAGAGCACATTCACATACACTGCAAATATATAAAGTGGGGAAAAAAAAGAAGAAAGTTTTCCAATTAAACTGCAGCCCTCTCTTTACAGATGGCTAAAAATGACCAAGTTATATTAGGAATAACCTGAATTATGCACAAACCTAATTTTGTAATTCCTATTAATTTTGACACTGAATAAAAATGACAGTATTTTCTCAGCTTTGAATGGTTTTCCATAACTGCATGCACTGGCTCTTCAATATCTATTAATAGCTTGAAGAACATCATTGTAATGAGGATGTTAACAGTATCTTTTGGTTGGAAATGTCATTTAAGCAATCTTTTAAGCAGCGTATTAAAATTGCTAGTCTGGGACCCTAGTGGGAGTTGGAACTTAAATCCTGTACATGACTTCAAAAATAGTTTAGAGAGTGACCACCACAGCCTTTCGCTTTTCTCATGAAGCCCAGTACATATGTAGGGAAAATTCCATTTTCCTGGAGTGTGGGAAATCTGTTTAAGTATTCTGGCTGCTCCCATGCTAAGCAACCCCTCTTGAGGCAAATTGTTAGGGAACTGAAGGTGCTTTGCTTTCCATGCCTCATGCCTTCTCCCTACTTCAGAGGATTTCTCAACAACTTTCATTTTTTTGTTTCACTAATATTGTTTGTGGTGTGGCAGACAGAAACCCATTTGTTCTCCTAGCACCCTGGAAAGCAACACAGATGAATTAGTAGCCAGAAAAAACTTACCATACTACCAGGTACTGTAGAACATGCTGGTTATAGCCTACACATTCTGCACGTTGGCACATAGGGACACTTCTAGAACAGCAGCTCACTGAGGATCTACAACATAGCAAAGACCTTTTGTCTACTGCAGTACACTCCCTTCTTAAGCACTTGACTGAATTGCTAACCGTGCTGTGAACTGTGCTCTTTTAATGTATAAATCACATTCCTGGCAATTTCAGAGAGGATAATCATATATGTCTGAGGGCAGAATGTGACCCTGTGATCTAGGAAAATTGTGAAACCAGCCTGCTGCTTGTGGGATAGCTCAAGGCTAGTCATTCTTCATTATGAACTGATCACATACATACACTTTGGATTGTCTTTTGTGAAAGGACTTAGTGGGGAATCTAAGAAATTTTCCTTAGCTCTTAATCTCTTGCAATTGTTAGCCATGACACGAAATGCACCAAATCAGAACAGCAACATGTAATGTCTGCTTGGTCTTGCAGTCAGTGACTGCCCATAAAATGGGGTTGTTGCTAAATTGCTAAATTGTTGCTAAATTGAACCTATTGCAAAACTATCACCAAAACCAGTAGGAAAAAAATAGGTCAAAATGAACTGTTTCTGACTACAGAGATGAACGAAGCATTCTGACTTGCAGTTTGCCAAAGAACTTGTTTGCTACTGCTTCATAGCCTCATAAGACACTTACGGATGTAGGCACAAACATGCTTCAGGCGTGCCCATTTCCAGCAGTAGATGAGGGCTGGCCCCAGTTTTGATACTATCAATAGGTGACATGTAGTATTGATCACAGGGGATTGAGATTCCAGAGGATGTGACTGTCCACCCACAGCCTGGAACAGCTGTGCAGAAAGGAAATTCCTAACATTTTCTGCCCCTCTTTGCACATGCAGCATTTCATGCTGAAGACTGTATTTATGTGTTAGCATGGTTTAGGTTGTTGACAACAATTCCATGATATTGATTTTYCCTTTTTGCTTTGATTCTGTTCATTCTGCTTCATCTGTAATTCACAGCTTATGACAAGAAGCGGGAAAAATAGTAAAACCAGAGAAGCTGATATGACCCAAGCAAAATGAAAATTGCATTATGATTTTCTTGAAATGCTAGATGGAATTAGGGGAAAACAATAAATGGTTTCATGCCACAAAAGATGAACAGGGATTGACTGTTCGCTGTCTATTCTAGAGCAGAAGCCAGGGTAATGATATGAAACTAGTTGCTAGCAGCTTTAATACAAATGAAGCAGGTGGTTCTTCATTTAGTTTGCTGTTAGGCATGGAACTCCATGCTGTAGGACGTTGACGATGCTGGAAATTTATGTGGTTTCAAGAAGTATATTAGGCAAGTCAAGGAAGACAAATCCTTAGAGGGTTATTAAATAGATAGTCATCAGCTATTGTTTATGATTTGCTTGTCCCATAAACTCTCGCAAACCAGGGAAGTACTGGAGGGCAGTAAACTATAGGGCTTGATCTATTCTTCTGTTCTTACCTAGTCACCTGCTTTTGGCTACTGTGAAGGACAGGACACAGGAATAGTGGAATTGTCAGTGTGGTCTAGTGTAGCCTTTCTTAGGTTCTTCTGAACAAAGGTGCCCGAGAGATGCAGAAGAGCAGAAAAGACAGGAATTATTTTACATCTCTGTAATCAGTGTGGCCAAAAGGGACACTTAACTTGACAATGAGAAGAAAATGCTGGGAATTAAAAAGATTGAAGTTCTATCAGAAAAAATGACGGAAGTCAAGTAACATAAAGTGTGACAGTATTTGAATACAACTGGAAGAAACCAAGCACCAAAAAGGTGTGATCATGAGGTGCAGCAGAGAATGTTCCGTAATTGGGAGCTACTGCAGCTGCTATTATAGACACCAAAGAGAGTGCAAAGAGACAGCAGGGATACCAGGAAGGTCTGCTCAGGAGTGACTGACATGGGGCTTCTCATGGATTAGTGATGGAAAGGAGACAGAACAGGATTTCATCTTGCCCATGGGATGAGAAGAGGCCACAGTAGAACATTGAGATTCTAGCACACAAAGTTGCGACTTGAGTCACATCTCTACTTGCTAGTGAACAAACAGGGCTTTGGATCTGGGTGGATGGGATTCTGTCCCCTCAAAACAGGCATCTGGTGCTGCTTTAGAGGGGCTTGCGTATCCCACCTGTCCTCCAAGACCTAGAAAGGCGGGTGTCTCCCTTAGTGCTTTGTCATGTCTCCTTGTGGGTGACTTAAAGACACTCAAGGTGTCTGAAGATTGGCATTATATGTTATACTATTGGCACTATGCACTGTACACTGTACAATATATTTAGGTAACTGTGTCCCACCAGGTAGCACACAGAAGCATGGCTTTTTTGCAAAACCATGTAACTACTATCTGATGTTCTAATAGGTACCTAGACCTCCCAGGTTTTGGGACTCCACTGGGATGCTGAGACTTTACTGGCGTGAGCAGAGTAAGGTAGGAAGAGAAGTGGGAGTGCCAGCACCAGAGAACAGTTTGGCAGGGAACAAGTAAGCTGCACAGGATAATGTGTTCCCAAGTCTGGAAAGAAATGGTGGGAGTAGAGATCCCCATTGGAGAATAGCAGCAAACAGCACCTCAGGGTGATGCCTGGTGACATGATGTGGAAAAAGCTGACCACCTGGCCAGTGTAGCTCTGGTATGGGATGTTTTGCCTGGGAAACAAGGTGGAAGTACATAATGATGTACCGTTGTGTCTCTTGCAGCCCCATGGTGTCTCCCTGAGGAGGAGTGTCGAGCTCTGTGCTTCCCATGCCTGACACTGAGACACGGGTGAGGGGAAATGATTTCCAATGTATAGCCTATTACCACCCTGATAAGTGATGTTAAGGATCATGGCTTGGGACAGAGGTGGCATTCAGGTACCGTCTTTCCTCTAACTTGTATTTTGATCTGGTAATTTCATCACCCTTTTCATTACATAGATTAACCTGGCAGCTTCCTGAAATTAACGGAGAGATGCTTAGCAGGTTCTGAGGATGTTTCAGGGCTGCTTTGAAGAGAAATTTAGAGCAATTTTTGTCTAGCTTTTCTGAAGCCATGAGACAGAACTCTGTCTCTGGTCATTGAAAGAATTACACTGGCAGCTAGTAATGCTTTATCAAAATCTCTAATTTATAAAAAGAGGTTTTATTTAAAATGCTCTTGGCAAAGCTGGGAGGGTTGATTAAATCCCAAACAAAAATTAAAGTCACATATGTTTCATTTTATTTTTTAATAAAAATAACAAATGGCTTTGGATCAATTAAATAACTGATGGGTTATTTAAACAGCAGATTACTTTTTAGAATTCAAATAACTATTGACTTTGGTCACCTATTGCATGTGTAAACTCTTAGGGTTCTCTTGCAAGTACATACTTATCATTTTGGAAGAGAAATAGAAGTTGTTGGAAAGAGTGATTTCTTTTACTCTTCCTCTGATTTCACTATCATGATCCTAGACAAAGAAGTTAGTTAAGGTACTGGATTAGGAATGGCAAGAACTCTGTTTCCAACTCTGCAAACAACTTCCTGAATTCCTTGGACAGATTGCCTTTTCAACCCAAAGGAGTACAAAAGAATTTATGTAGAAAAACATGCTGGGAATAGCATGATGTACCTGACAGATACTGACCTTCAGTGGCCAGTAGTGGGAGTGGAGTGTTCAAGGACTGCTTGGGTCTGTGAAACACAGCCTACGAAAATAGTAAATGCTTATCTTTTTACAGTTACCTTTTTTCTTCTGTGTGCCTGGAAGACGAGACACTCCTTGGGAGGGTTTTTGGGAAAGAATCAGCCCCTGGTTTATTTGTGTCTTTTCCACACCCGAAGAAGCTGGTGAGAAAGGAAAGGTGGGGTGAGACTTGAGGGCCTTACCCAAAGCAGGCAGAGATTGCTCTTGTATTCCCAGGACTGCATGAAAGAGCTCGAGGTCTGTCTGCTCTTCCAGTGCTCATCTACCTGTCTTCTACCCTCTTGGCTGCTCAACCACAGGTCAGTGCCCATTGCCCTCATAATACCTTCTTGGACAAACGGTCCGTAAGCTTTGCCTGGCAGTACGGTTTGCTTTCTTCTCCTTAGCAGATGGGGAACCAGAAAGAGTTAGGGATTACATCACCACACATCCTCCCCTCCCCCTCCCCCCCCCATCTTCTCTTACCATCCAAAGAGGTGACTCACATTTGCAGAGTAAGAGCAGTTTGTTTCAGGCTGCTCCAGAGGAGAGAGCTGGTAATAATCATGCCTGTCTTTTTCCAATAGGAAAGCTTGGAACATTTTGGAGAGGAGACTAGGCGGCCAGGCTGTTTCTCTCCAGTGTGGATGCAGTGGCGTGTCACAGGCTGCCCAGGAGCTGAGTCAGAGCAGAATTTGAGTGCCACAAGTCACAGTCCAGTACAGCACTGGCAAGGGGGCAGGTGTCATGCCTGTCTGTGTTGGCTACAATACAGGCTGCCTGGGCATGGTGGGAGCTGAGGGCTCTCTGGGGCTGTGGGGCGGGAACCTGAGTGGAATACACCACCAGCAGCTCAGGGCCTGGCAGCCAGTCCCATCCCACTGACCCACTCAGGAGCAGGGTGGCGGGGGACACCCGAGGCAGCTCCAGCCGCAGGCATTAGGCACCTCCCAGGGGATGGGGGCGGACCCGGGCCCAGGCTGGGCTGGGATGTGGGTCCATGGTGGGGCCCGGCTCAGTGGGACCCATGGCTGTGGGGAGCTGGAGATGGGCCCTGCTGCGGTGTCACTGGGGCAGGGGCTGATGGCCCTGGAAGCTGGCATGGGGTCCTGGGCTGTGGGCAGGTAGGAGGGGCCCTGGGGGGCTGGGCAGCATCAGGGAGGCCCACCGGTGCCCTTCAGGCCCTGACACAGACACTAACATGCTGAACTCCTCCCTTGGGTGACAGGATCAATATCACATGCTGCGAATGTCAATGGAGATGTCAATGTCAGTAGTGTGAAGCTGGTTGGCTTCTGAGTCCTATTTTGTGCCTGCTGCTGTGCTACCTAGAAGCTGGGTGAAGCTGAGTTTCCTATGTGATCACACACATCCAGGTGGAGGCTTTACGAAATCATGATGAGCTTGACATTTCTGAGACAGCAGAACTATAAACATACTAACTCCACGTGGTGCAGAAGCTGAGGGTTTAGGAGGGGGTTTCTTTCCTGGTGCGAGGAGGAACACAGTAGATCGTTCACTTTGGGTTAACCCTCTCGCAAAGCTCGTTGAAGTGGATCGAGAAGCTCTCACTGATTGCAGCAGGCATTGTTTGCTTTCTCAGTTACACTCCTGTAAAGCATCAGAACTTAAGCTTTCTGCTCAGTCTGTCTTCCAGTGGGAGGATGCAGGTGGTCTGGCAAGATCAGATGAGGTTGGGAGGGTCTATGTTGCAGTCCAAACCTTTAACACAACTATGGGAAACTATTTCCCCTCCCACTTCACCTATTTTCCTTTTCTGCCTGAAGAAGCTGTTGCTGTAGAGTAGCCTTCACACCTGCCATTGTAGAACATGGTGGAGGGTTCTAATATAAAACAAGGAAGGAAATCTGCAATAAGTGAAGATGTTCCAATGATAGGTCTGTCAAAGTAATTGGTCAAATCTATTTGAATAATGCATACAACAGAAGTGAATCCTAAAGCAAAGAAATCGAACAGTTGATGAAGAGTGAAATGTGAACAGCTCAGTTCTGGGTCTTCTGTTTTCCTTCTATCCAGTGACTTGCCCAGAATGCCTTCAAGGCAGATGACTCTCAAGAGCTATCAACAAACTTAAGAATTAAATTTTGCATGGTGTGGAAGGAATATTTCCCCTTAAATTTCAGTCTCCTAACAGCAGGAGAGCTTGCCTGCTGAGGTCCAATGTCCATGACTCTATAGCCAGCCAGATAGCATCTTTTCCTCTCTACTGACAGTGTGATGTCCCCTCCTCCAAATGGTGGTTACACAGTATGACAGATTCACTGCCAGAAAGGCAGTAAGGCACAGTATAGCCTGGGGAGGTGTGAAAGCTTTCAGTCTCCAGGGCTATCAGCTCACTTCATGCCACCTCTTGCCATAGAACATAGATTTGCTGCTTAGAATGTAGGGAGAGAGAGCCATAGTATAGCATGGATATCTCCTAAGGGAACAAAAAACCCAGCAAGCATGTTGTTGCCTTTGCAAAAATATTTGCATTATGTGTCTGAGAACTGGAAATAACCATCTGTAGGTAGAGTGTGATGTCAGGCAGTGGCCTAGAACTGAGAGAGGACTGTGTTTGGGGACGAAATTCTTTGTGTTTGCTGGTTCTTTTCCTTTTGTTGCTGGCTGTAGGAAAAAATATACCTATGATCTCATGGGAGATGTTTGACATACCTGTGGGGTTGACTCCATGGTTGGAATGAAAGTATGAGGTATGAAGAAAACAGTTCTTTCCAAGGAATTCAGAGCAACACTTCATTCAGTAAGAGTGGATTTGATATGTCACTCAATAGCAGGGAAGTATTTTGGAGTGTTCAAGACATCTTCCCTCCTTCTGGAAACAAGATATATTTTTTTATGGCATAGGGCTATTGGTGCAATGGTAGCTCAACAGTGGCAAGTCCGAAAAGATTTCAGCTTGTGAATGAAGATGAAAGACTTTCCCCTGCTTTGTTGAATGTCAGGTGAAAATTGCAGAGATTTCCATAAAAGGAGGAAGAAGTGCTTTTTCTGGTTGAGCGCAATCTCTTCTTTCAGTGGGATTACTTTTGCAAGCAAGATGTTCAGGGTTTGGCTTTGATGCTGTGGTCCATTTGTCACATTCATGTGGCTTTTGCCAAAGCCTCTGGCTCTGATAGCATTCATCCCAGCATTCCAGCAAGGAAGATCAAGGGTATGCTGAGATACTGGTGACACTTTGAATGGAGATCCGACCAACAAATACAGATTTCCACACTGGTGCCATGCTCCTCTATGAAAGAGCCCACCTATCTAGTCAGTAAGTTGATCTCATACTGTGATCCCAGCCTACTTCCTGTGCTATGGTTTCATGCTGTGCTCCATGCAAGGTTGTGGCATTCTTACCTTCCTGCAAGGCTAAAGCCTTCTGTTAATTTCCTTCTGCTGAGGCGTCATCGTGTTCTCTAAAGGTGCTCACTTACTTGCCTGCTACCAAATAAATTCCTTTGAGTGCAATGGATCATACTGGTTTAAAAAGACTGTCCAAAAAAAGCAGTTCTGACTTCAAGTTCAAGGGTCTGGAGTACAGTATTAACAGAAGGTAAAGGTAGAAAAGAGCAGAAAGTGAAAAGAACTTGATCAAACATGGTTCTTTCACATAAAATGTCATGCTTCTACATTGTGCCTTGGAAAATACAGAGATGAAAGTTGCCAGTTGCTTTAATGGCTTCTGAAATGTGAAGCTGGGAGAGAGCTTTATGTTCCTTATCCTCATGCCCTACACTATGCAGACGAGAGAGCTGTGCTCAGCATTTTTGGCACCACTGCATTGGCTTCCACCTAAGCTACAACCACTGCCTCGTGGCCTGGGTGTAGGGGAGCAGAGGAAGAACTGATTGAAGAACTGTGAAGAAGCTGCCCTGCTCATGTGAACAGCGACATGTGAGCATCATGGAGTAGGGCTATGTGAGCTATAAATTCTCCACCCATCTCATATCCAGCCTGACAAGAGCCTGACATCAGGCTTTCCATCATGTAAACAACTTTAAGCAGAGCTTTTCTGCAGCGGGATATGCGGGGGTCCTGCCAAAGTTTGTAGACGCTCACAGCAAGAAAGATGTGATCCTCCAGGCTTGAACTTCTATTTCTGGCTGGCACCAGAGCCCAAAGGACAGGCTACAGTGCTAACAGGAGGATACATCCCTCTGATCTTTTCATGCCTTCCTCTGGGATTTACAATGTAATTTCAAGATTACTCAAGGAACTCCCCACTTTTTTTCCAGGCTCACTTCCCACCAGCTCCCATGTCATGATGGAGTGATGTCTGTAAGCCACTCTGCTTTTGGGCACAAGCCATTCCCTAGGTTGGGTAGGTCTACTTTTTCAGTTTGTGCTGGTCTTGTCTTTTGCAGCTTTTTCTTCTCATGTGACTACTGCAGGTATCTCACTTCTCACCTGTAGCTGAGAGCCAGGTGAGAAGGAGAGGGAAGGGAACAGGTTGCAAAGAGAATGTGTGAATGCAGCCTGCAGCCCCCATCCAGTGCACCCCTGTGCTAGCTAATAGATATGCAGATTGCAGGTAGATCCTGAAAGCCTGCTACATGGCCACCACACCTCCCTCATTACCCTGCAGCACTGCATTGGACACAGGTCAGGACAACGTGTCTGGCCTGGTCTGACAGTTCTAATACTTCTGAAGGACTCAGAAGCGATCAGATGCTATCTTTTTTTTTTTTTGGCTTTCTCTAGGAAATCACATGAATAAACCATATTAATGTTATAGATGCCTCTACCACATACAACATACAGAATTACTGTTTAGAAAAGCATGTTTCTTTTTTGGGAATGTGATCTGAAATATAACAGGTTATGTCAGATTTTCACCTGTCATTAATCTCAGCAGGTTTTCCTAAATAAAAAAATTGATTTCCTACTGTGATATTCTCCTACAGGACTAACTCTAGTGTTTGCGGCTGCTCAGAGCAGGATTTCTCGCTCTTTCTCTGTGGCATTGGTCATCTTGTTTTCCGGCACTTTTGAGACAATGGCCATCACAGTTTATTTCTAAAAAGACAGCTGCTAAACTGGCAGTATTGGTTTTCCTGGTGTTATAAATGATAGTTTCTAATAAATCTTGTCTTGTACTACTACTTTTTTTGTTGTTGTTGCGCTGTGATGGATTGATTGTTGCATAATGTGATGCTTGGTGTATTAGGCCACTACTGATCTGAGACTATCCAGTACTGGAAATTGATGACAACCAAACTAGGTACCCAAACTGCCAGACTAGCAGTCTGACCAGCAGGGCATGTCACTTGCATTCAGCTGCTATCACTGGGGACTTGCTGGGTCCTACACCTTTAAATGTAGCCATTCCAGACTTAGATATTAGATCATGTTTTTTTTTTTTTTTTCCTGCTTCCAGACCAGATAAAGCTTGTGAAAAGTGATTTTCTGTCAGAGCAAAAAAAGCAATGTTCTTTCATGGTCTCTTAAAATACCTCAGGAAACAACAGCTCCCAGCTGCCCTGAAGGTATCTGCAGGAACGAGAAATCTGAAGTGTGTGTCCCATTAATGCCCTGGATTCTGCTAATTCATATGTCATCCTGAAATAAGTTCCATCTTTTAAATCCAGCACTGGAACTCTCAAGTTTCATCCTGCTAGCACGAACAAATGCTTTATGTCTTTTTACAAACACTTGTGTGGGCAGAAATTACCAACCTTAAGACCAGGTATAATCTAAGCCTTCTTGTACTATTTATGGTTAAACATTAAAAATTGTACCTTGTAGGCTTAGTCCTTATTTTTAGCAATTACAAGATAAAATATGCTGGAAGGATAACCAAAATAGAACAGGAAATATCTGTAGTTTGACTGTGAAGGTTGTTTAATAGTTCAGAAGCCAAGCCTGTTCCGTGACTGAGAATAATCCCTATGCCCTGAATAGAGCTCCCTGCCTCTAAATCTAAACACAGTTTACAAAAGATGGGGTTTCTTTATCACCATGTCACTGTAGTGAAATGGCAGCATAGAGAAACTGACTCCTCTGAGGTCACCAACAGGACAGAACTGAGACTAGGCCTGCAGTCTCCTGACACTCAGGCTAATGCCCTATTCAGTCAGCTAGAAGCACTGGGACAATGCTTGAGTCTTGTGGTAACCAAGGAATCCCTTGTTCCTGTGACGTATGAAGCCTATCAGCTATCACCTCCTTTAAAGGTAAGAGGATATGACTAATTCTTAATAAAGCAATACTAAATCTGCTGATCCCTGTAGCTGCATTTGAGCAAGACTGGAGTAACAAGGCTGCATTTATTCTGTACCTGTCAATATTATTGCATCAAAAGCTGATCATGGAAAGGATGTGAGCATGTTTGAGATATTTTGCCTTCTCTGCTCTGCTGCATATGACAAAGGTAAAAGGTAAGGATCAGCTCTTCTGTGGGGACCAGTCAATGGAGCTACATAAAGCTATGCTAAGGCACATGGAGGACAGGGAGGTGATCTAAGACAGCCAGCATGGCTTCACCAAGGACAAGTCCTGCCTGACCAACCTAGTGGCCTTCTATGATAGAGTGACTACATCAGTGGACAGGGGAAGAGCTACAGAGGTTGTCTATCTGGACCTCTGTAAGGCCTTTGAGACGGTCCCCCACAACAACCTTCTCTCTAAACTGGAGAGATTGGATGGTCACATCCAGAGGGTAGTGGTCAACAGCTCAATGTCCAGATGGAGATCGGTGAGGAGTGATATCCCGCAGGGGTCCATATTGGTACCGGTACTGTTTAATATCTTCATCAATGACAGACAGTGGGATCGAGTGCACCCTCAGCAAGTTTGCAGACAACACCAAGCTGAGTGGTGCGGTCAACATGCCTGAGGGACGGGATGCCATCCAGAGGGACCTGGAAAAGCTTGAAAAGTGGGCCAATGAGACCCTCATGAGGTTCAACAAGGCCAAATGCAGTGTCCTGCACCTGGGTTAGGGCAACCCCTAGTATCAGTACAGGCTGGGGATGAAGGGATTGAGAATAGCCCTGCTGACAAGGACTTGGGGGTACTGGTGCATGAAAATCTGGACATGAGCTGGCAATGTGCGCTCGCAGCCCAGAAGGCCGACCATGTCCTGGGCTGCATCAAAAGAAGCGTGGCCAGCGGGTCTCGGGAGATGATTCTGCCCCTCTACTCCGCTCCGGTGAGACCCCACCTGGAGTACTGCGTCCAGCTCTGAAGCCCTCAGCACAAGAAAGACATGGGCCTGTTGCAGTGTATCCAGAGGAGGGCCACGAAAATGATCAGGGGGATGGAACACCTCTCCTATGAGGAAAGACTGAGAGAGTTGGGGTTATTCAGCCTGGAGAAGAGAAGGCTTCGGAGAGACCTTAATGCAGCCTTTCAGTACTTAAAGGGGGCTTATAAGAAAGATGGCAACAAAATTTTTAGCAGGACCTCTTGTGACAGGACAAGGGGGAATGGATTTAAACTCAGAGAGGGTAGATTTAGACTAGATATAAGGAAGAAATTTTTTACAATGAGGGTGTTGAAACACTGGAACAGGTTGCCCAGAGAGGTGATAGATGCCCCATCCCTGGAAACATTCAAGGTCAGGCTGGGCGAGGCTCTGAGCAACCTGATCTAGTTGAAGATGTCCTTGCCCATGTCAGGGGGGTTGGACTAGATGACCTTTAAAGGTCCCTTCCAACCCAAACTATTCTATGATTCTATGATTCTACGATTCTATGAAAACTTTTACCAATTTATGCTGTCTGGGAACAAAAACTTAAGTCTGTTGTAAAGGCACAAGATTCACCCTAAATATCAAGAGTAACAAGCCAGAGAGATCTCTGTGTTAAAAGGCAGCTATAAAACCTATAAAGTTTCGTGATGTTGTGATTGACTCAGCAGTTCAGGTGGAGGTGGAAGAATCAGCTCTGTTTTGGAATAGCTTGGAAGGATTCTGAATTTTGGTTTGAACATCAAATGAGGATTTTGTGAACATTTTTAAAACAAACAAACTTTCTGTTTGTTTTAACATATGTTTTCAGTTATAAGGGGATCTCAATTTTAGTTTCTCCTTCTCTCTCTCTCCTCTTCCTCCCCAAAAGATACCAGAGAGCTGATTCGATATTTGTTCCACCATCAATGAGAACCTCCGTAAACTTGCCAAGTGTTCACAAGGAAATATTTTATCAAGCCTATACAAGCCTCCTGTGGTAATCTAGATTATTTCTGCTCACAGTGGTGCTCAGTACCTGGGCTTTGTCAGTTAGATACAATCCAAGGAAAGACAGACATGCCATTTTTTAAAATGTACCTTAAAAAGTATCTTGTGCACTGAAAAGTACCAAAGACATATATAAAAACCTGCTAGGGGTCAGTAACTGGCAAGTTGTCTTGTGAACTGCTAAAGAAAGAATAATCCTGTATTTCTTTTTGTCATACTCTATTTTGAATCTCAAAAGAATCCTACTCTTTGGAGTTTGTGTACAGGCTGATGGAAGTGTGGGAATGGAGCACTGAAATCCCTGGGATTTTTGGAAATTGGGGGCAGTTATTGAGGGACAGACAGCCTCCCGTATCTTTCTGAGCTAGGTCATATGTGTGGTGAATGCTTCATTATGTGTTCAGAAACAACATACTGCTGCTTCTTAGCTGTTATGTTCTTCACTGCACTTTCCAGAAGCAGACTGTTCCTAGGTTATCAATTAAACAGCCTGGAACTTTCATTCTCTATGCTAATAAACATTTCAGTGCAAATGTTTTAATCTTCTGAGAGCTTATTATCAAGTATTTTGCTTTTATTTTATTTATTTTCTGTTGGAGAGGAAAAGGAAAACAAATGACATTTTGTTCCAGGCTTTTTAAGATAAATGTAGGTGTTTTTTCTTTTTAAACCCAGAAATGCTTTACAAAAATGGAATGATTTTTTTTTTTACTTTCCAGCAACAGGTACACCTCCTTTTCTCAATAGAAATTATCTTTCGGAGAAATGTAATTTAGATAGACAGTTATTCACCGGAACCAGTGTGAATCAGTACTTCTCCCTCCCTCAGCTGGCTGTGTGTTTAGCTGTTGCCTTCTCAAACCAAAAAGGACTTTACAGAAGAAGATGCTTTGGGATCACTTGGGCTGGAATGTGACACATGGTGTCTATTTTTGGCACAACAATGCTAGGCAACTGAAGACATCTTTCCAGTCTGGTATCATTACTTCAACCTACTCCTTACCTCAGATAAACAGGCTGATTAAACCCTTTTTGTTGAAGCTCCAAACCTTGACTTGATTTAACAGAGAAAAATAGAACCAAATGTAGCTAAAGACAATTTAAATTGCTGATGTTTTCCACTTGGATGGCTTGCATTTTCACATCATATAGATCTGTAGTTGCATTAATTGTGTTGTGCTGTGTTCATTACACTTGACTCATTACACTTGATGACCAATGCCCTTTGTCTTCTTTGCTGGACTTTTTATTTACCTCTCCTGCCTCTAGCTGACAAGTGAAAGTCTAAATATATGGGAAGCTGATATCACATTATCTTCTTTTTATATCTGTGTCCCTATGTATTAACATAATTGCTGGAAGTAATTAGCAGGAAGAATTGCCTAAGAAGATCTTTGTGCAGAGAACATGTAAACTTTTGTGGCATATTTTGTGAGGAGAGGTCTCTGCTGTCTATAGCACCCAGTTAACCTCTAAGAGACATTTGGATGGGTGTTTCTCAGCACCCAGACATTTATACTGTCTTTTTTCTGTTGATGGCTTAGATCTTGATGGATTTGCTTCTTATCAGGGAGAGGTCCTGATGATGCCTCGGTCAGAAGGAGCGCAGATAATAAGGAATTTACTGCCCTTTACATGGACAATTTAGTAAACTCCTGCAGCTGTCACTCCGAAGTTATTGCACTACATTCAATGAGCTGACAACGAGAAATGCCGCCTGGCTGAGAAAAGGGTTTCATCCTTATAGATGTTCTTGGAGATTTATGGGCAAAAAACACTGCAAAAGAACTAGCTATTCATAGAAGATGAGAACAAGATAGAATAACTGACTTTCTCATGGGAGGGATTTTTGAATCTCTGCGTTTCATACAGGTTTATATAATGCCAAATTTGTCCTTAAAACCACTTCGAAAAGAATCCAGTACCATTTCAAGAGATTAAAGTAACTTCTGAAGAAGGCTTTATTTTGGATAATCCCAACTCAATATATACAAAATAATATGCTACGTGCAATGTTCTTCCAACCCGTCTTCCATTGACACCAGAAAAAATTCTTACTCTTTTTAATGTTATGTGTTCTGAAAGACCTTTCTAAATAATTTTATTATTTGTTCCATAGTGGCCAAACAGCTGTGACATAAAAGAAAATCAGAGTAATGAAAAGTATCTAATGGTACTTCATGTTCTTGTAGTTGCACTGAAGGTAGTCAATCACCCTTTTTAAAGATAAGGAATTTTTCAACTGAAGGAAGCCTGTTGTATCAGATATTTCTACTGCTTCACACCCTGTTATTAATTTACAATGTATGCCTTCATGTCTGTTCTGATTCTGGCTGGGACAGAGTTAACTTTCTTCAGAGTAGCTGGAGGGGATGCTGTGTTTGGGGTTTGGTAATGAAAGGAATGTTGATGGCCCATTGATGCTTTGGTTGTTGCTGGGTGGTGCTTGCACCAGGACGTTTCAGCCTCCCATGCTCTGCCAGGTGCAGGGGGAGCTGGGGGGGAGCATAGCCAGGGCGGTTGACCCAGTTGGCCAATGGGGTATTCTATACCATGTGACATCATGCTCAGTATAAAACTAGGGAGAGGGGGGGCTGTTGCCTTTGGGTCATCCGGTTCGTTCCGGACATGCAGTTTTGTTCGGGACACGTGGTCGATAAGCAGTTGCACTGTGCATAGCCTGCTTTGTGTATTCTGTTTTTGTTGCTGTTATCATTGTTATTATCACTGTTCTACTTTGTTTTATTTCCATTATTAAACTGTTTTTATCTCAACCCGCGGGTTTTCCTTCGTGTTCCCTCCCCCATCCTACCAGAGGTGGGGGGTGAGCGAGCGGCTGTGTGGTGTCTAGTTGCTGGCTGGGGTTAAACCACGACAGTCCTTTTTGGTGCCCAACGTGGGCCACAAAGGGTGGAGATAAGAACAGATTAACAACTAGAGCGTATTAAGGAATTTACATCTGTTAATAGCTGCCGGTCACAATACTGATTCATCTGTTCTCGATATTCATTTATTTGATCTGCACGATGCTCTTGTTTTTGCTGTACATGCTAAGGACTGGCATTGGGTTTTGTAGTCTGCTGTGCCCTGCAATGATTAGTGATGTCGTACCTGGGACATTTGTTGTTAGAATACTGGCATTGGGGGGTATGTGGTATTTGGGATTCATAATGAAGCCGTTATTGTATTTCGGGTACCACTTCATGGAGGCAATTGGCAATTATACCTCTTCTTCTGAGAGGTTTTTTATGGAGGGAATAGAGAATGGCACCTTCACTACCTTCCTCTATGATGTTGTCTCCTTTGTTAAA